>BJCM01274076.1:0-20139 GCA_018326385.1 Flaveria bidentis | reverse complement strand
ACGCATGAACAACTTCATGCGAATGACTCAGTCGCACGACTGAACCAGGAGACTGGATCAGTCGTATGATTGTCACCTAAGATTAGCTTAGTCGCACGACTGAACACTCAGTCGGGCGAATGGACCAACCGTATGACTCAATCGCACGACTGAACCATGTTAATGGTTCAGTCGCCCGAATGAGCAACCCTAACCTATAAATACCACCTAATTCGTGGAAAAACGTAAGCATTGAATCCACTTCGACTCCAGACGTACCCCAGCCGTCCAGAAGCCTCTAAGTTCATACTCCAAGTTCATAGAACGTTGTAGATCGATTCCTAATCGATTCTTGACGTTAGATTCAATACATTATTGTTTCTACGTGCGTTCTCACTGATTGGATCGCCAATCAAATAGGAGTCCGCACTATTTGGTTTGGTTTAACACGTTAATCAGTTGGTGTTTCATTCAAATACAAGATCCTAACAGAAACCCATTTTGTAGAAACATTCGGCCGCCCCTTTAGTGGGAAGTGTGCCTTTTGTTTTCTTGTAACACACCACACTTGTTTAACTAGTTGTACACTCCACCTCTTCTCTCTCTCACATGCAAAGAACCAAGAACACATCCTTTTCTCTCTAATTTCTTGAAGAAGTTCAAAGCTGAAAATTCGATTTTCAGCTCATCTTGGTTCGAATTTGGTGCTGAAATCCTAGCAACAAGGTGTTTGTTTGATGCGTGTGGGTATGGTAGATTTAGGACACCTCTCCTTGGTGTTTTGGTCATTCAAGAACCTCATTCTCTTCATCCAAATCCCGTTTTTCAGCAGCTCTACAAAGGTAGTTTGTATATGTTGCTTTTGGTTGTTGTTTCTTCTTGATAGCTGGTTCATACACATATATTTGATCCTTATGTTCTTGGGTTTGTTGTTGACTAATAATATGCCTAAATTTCAGATTATAAAACATAATATTTAGGTTTGTTTCCGCTGTATTTTTCTTGTTTAAATGGTTAAACAACTATGTTTATGGTCTAACAAACCCAACACTATAGACATACTACCTACAGGTGATCCTGATCCAAGATTTGAGTTGAGAAGACCTTCAAGCTATACATCTTCAACTCCAGTTGTAACTAACTTTACAAATGAAGTTTCTATCAGTACAACAATGATAAATTCAACTGATACATCTAAGATGCCTTTAAATTCCAGCTCAAAGGCTCCACAACCAGATAAAGAAGCTTCAATTGTAGAAGAAAATAGTGGTGGTGATAATGATCAAGAATTTCTTGATAGTGACAACCACTCCATAGAAGACAACATCAATGATATCACACACTCTTTGGATCAAGTCTCTCTTGATAAGTGTGCTGATGTGGTGCGAAAAATATCAATGCTAGATTTAAATTTCTCTAATTTAGATCTCTCTCAGCAACTTGCTATGATCCCTCAGCTAAAGATCCACAAGTCTCATCCCATAACAAATATCATTGGAGATGTTGATATAGGGGTAAGAACAAGAGGACAAACCCATGAAGCAAATGTCTGTCTTCACTCTTGTTTCTTATCTCAAATAGAACCAAAGAAGATTGATGAAGCTCTGAAGGATGGAAGTTGGGTTGAAGCTATGCAAGAGGAGCTACTTCAATTCAAAAGGCAAAAGGTTGGGAACCTATGTCCTCTTCCTCATGGGAAGACTACTATAGGTACCAAATGGGTGTTTAGAAATAAGAAGATGATAGAGGAATTATCATCAAAAATAAAGCTAGACTAGTTGTTTAAGGGTACACATAAGAAGAAGGAATTAACTACACTGATGTCTTTGCTCATATAGCAAGATTGAAAGCTGTTATGATATTCTTGGCTTTTGTTACATCCAAAAATTTCAAGGTCTATCAACTTGATGTCAAGTGTGCTTTTCTCTATGGGGAAGTTAACGAAGAGGTGTATGTCAAACAACCACCTGGTTTTGCAGATCCTAATCATCCTGATTATATCTGCAAGCTTGATAAAGTTCTTTGTGGGTTGCACCAAGCACCAAAGAAGTGGTATGAGACTTTATCTCAGTATCTCTGCAAGCATGGATACAGAAGGGGTACTATAGATGGAAAAGGAAATGACTTGATGCTAGTTCAAGTATATATAGATGACATCATATTTGGTTCAACTAATCCAAGTCATTGCAAAGACTTTGAGAAGCTGATGAATAACAAATTTGAAATGAGTGTCATGGGGGAACTCAATTTCTTTCTGGGAATTCAAGTGAAGCAAAGTTGAAGATGGCATCTTCATAAGTTAATCAAAGTATGTTCAGGACATACTCAAAAGGTTTAACATAATTGATTGTAAGATTGCTAAGACACCCATAGCAAGAAACCACTCCCTTGGACCTGATCTTGAGGGGGGTGTGTGGATGAACACCTTTACAGAGCTATGATTGGATCTCTTATGTATCTTACAGCTAGCAGGCCTGATATCATGTTTGCCACATGTATTTGTGCAAGATATCAAGCCAAACCCAAGATGTCACATCTTATCACTACCAAAAGAATTCTAAGATACCTCAAAGGTGCCTCAACACTTGGCCTCTAGTATCCCAAGAACTCTAACTTCAATCTGTATGCATATACAGATAGTGATTATGGTGGCTGCAATATGACTGCAAAGTCTACATCTGGGGGATGTCAGTTTCTTGGTGGAAGGGTTGTCTCATGGCAATGCAAGAAACAATCTTGTGTCTCTACATCAACTGTTGAAGCTGAATACATTGCTGCTACAAGCTGTTGTGCTCAAGTCCTTTGGATTCAAAATCAGATGCTTAACTATGGATTAAACTTCAAAGAGACTCCCATTCACATAGAAAACAATAGTGCTATCTCTATCACTGAAAATCCAGTACAACACTCCAGGACAAAACACATCAATATCAGGTATCATTTAATAAGAGATAACTTTAAAAATGGATTAATCAAACTAGTCAAGGTTAACACAAATGAACAATATGTTGATCTGTTCACCAAAGCCTTTGATGAACAAAGATTCAAGTATCTTATATCAGTTATTGGGATGATTAACTTTGAGTAGCGTTTCTTAAAGCTTAATCATATTATTTCTAAAACCTGTGTGTCCTAAGTTGTCTATTCTATCACATTCATAAGCTTTTATTTTCTCTGGATGAAAATCTTTTTAGAAAAACTTTCCTTAGAATTTTTGAAAATTTTTGTCTTTTTCCTTCGGAAGATATAGTTTTATTTTCGGAAAAAACTTATGCCTTCAAAACAAATAACTGCTTAAGTAAATTGCCTTCGGAAGAAATGTCGAAATCTCTTCTGAAGCTTAAAATTTTCTCTTAGGCACTTACATGTTTTCAAGGACAATTTTCTTCCGAAGCAAATTAACTCTCGGAAGCTTTATTCTTAGTTGATTAAAACTTTCAAGTCTTAGTTTTCTTCCAAAGCAAAATTTTCAAAAACTCTCAGGAAATTCTTTCAAAGTCATTTTGGCTTCGGAAGCTTTTTCATTAAAACTTCTAAGACAATTTACCTTCTTTTTCAGAGGTGGGACCGACATCCGGATTTCAAAATTTATCCTCTTTCAGTAACTTTGTCTTAAATCCTGTTCATATAAACCCAACGGTTTCCCCCTTTTTCTATCATCTTCGTCTTTCCTCCAAACCTAAATCCCCAAAATTCTCTCTGCCACCGCCTTTGTTCTTTCTTTCCTTCACCGTTAAGCTTTCCTAAATGGTCAACCTTAACAGAAGAAATGACCCTGATTTTCTCCATGCAGTTACACAGGCAGCACAATCAGGTTGCCCTGTTAACTTTGAGAAAGATCCACACTTCTCAGAGGTTTGCCAATAAATGGCTTTGTCTAACTATTTCACCTCCCTTACCATCGATCCTATTCTGTATGATGATCATCTGCTTGATTTCTTGAAAACTTGTCAAGAGGTTATTCTAGATGAGGAGAAGGCACTATCTGCTACAGTGAAGGGGAGAACAATCTTTATCACTCCAGCCATTATAAACATCATCCTCGGTTGGATGATAAGGAAGGTGGATTGTCCTTTCCTAAAGAAGCTATTAACCAATCCTTCTAGCAGATGGACTATGAAGGGGATTTCTCTGTAAAGACCTTCAGGAAAGGGAAGGTCTTATCCTAGTGAAAGTACTTACTACATATGGTCATCCACAGCCTATCCAACAAGCATGAGGGTTGGGGCCAGATTCCTGAAGATCTGTAATTCATAGTGTATGGGATGGTTCAAGGGGTCAAGTTCAGGTATTCTCAATTTGTTTATACAAACCTGCTTGCTAACTTAGACTCCTTAGAATATTACATGTTTCCTAGATATGTTCAACATATTCTCAACTGTGAATTGGGCTCACAGTTAAGGGAAACAGATAATATTCTTAAACTGGGACAAATGAAGCCTGACATTTTTAAAATCTTGAAGAAGCCAAATGTTGGCTTCTTTGGGGTAGGAATAGCCCTGGTCCCAAAAATGTTAGAGCTCATTGCTCAAGGTGACAACCTGGTAACACAAGCCGGTGTTGAACCCACACCTTCTACATCTCAACCACCAAAACAGCCACAAATCACCCACACTTACCAAAGAAGATTCAAACGAACCCATGCATAAGCTATTCAGTCTGTGCAGGCCCCCATATCACTACCCACACAGGAAGAAGTGGAATCTAGAGCTCCCACTTCTCCTGAGGAGCAAACCACTCCCATCCTTTCAACTATCAGTCCTGAGATTCCGCATGCTTAGATTGGTGAGTTCACAAGCCCAACAGCCTTAAGCCTTCATTCTGAGTCTCTACACTCAGATGAACAACCTTTAGGGGGAAGGGGACAACTACCATCCCCAACCTTTGGACTTAAACCAACCAATTCCAACCTTGACTTCTATACTGATAAAGACTTAGGTTTCAATGAGTATCATGAGTCTCTCTATTCCTCCCCTACTCAAAGAGAGATGAGTGCTCATGAATCACCTATGTCTAGCCCACATCAGTCACCTATCACTGAGGTGGATACTTCTGAACCTATTCAGGATATCCATATGGAAGAGGCTCTCACTTCAGCAAGTGATTACATAATTAAGACCTCAACCATGGCAACTCAACCCATTGACACTTCAATTGAAGCTGGCATTAAGCAGAGGAAAACCAGTAGCCAAGAACTCCAGGTTGGTGGTAAGAGAGAAGACTTTGGTCTAATTTTCTCATCTCCCAATGATTCTTCTGATGAAGATGAGGGGAATCTGCGACTAAAGGTGCAAAACTATCAAAAACATGCACCTATCTAGTCTCCAAGGTTAGTCACCTTGAATCTCAGGTGACTACCCTGCAAAACATGGTCAATGATCAGCAACTTAAGATATCTTATCTTAAGGAAAAACTAGTTGGAAGACCTTTAAGAAAAACTTAACCAAGAACACAAGAACATGTTAATATGGTTGATCTAACCTCTAGCTCACCTATGCAAGTGGGTGATGCTACCAAAAAGGGGGATAAAGTCATCACAGACACAGAACCTATGAGTTCCTCATAGAGTATGGATATTAAGGACTCACCATCCTCACTTGCAACTGTTCATACTCAACAACTTTCGCAAGTTCACATTAATGTGAACTTTATAGACTCCTTCATTCAGAGTCTTTTTTAGGAAGGGATACCAAGGGCAGTGTCATCTCCACTTTAAGGAACTTCGAACTACATCATAGGGTGGATGTATGATGCCAACAAAAGAGCCCTTATTCTTCAAAGAGTTCAAGGGCAGCAAGAAGTCTTTAACTTTCAGACCTTAAACTACTAAGAAAGTCTTGATCTTATCAACATGCCACTTGTCAAGCCAAGCCAATCTAGACAAGCTGACAGGCTGGCTCAAAGGATACAAGACAGAATTACTGAAGAGTTCAGACTTAGAAGAAGACAAAGGCAATTAGGTAATACTATTGGACAACTAGATGTTAAGGTAGATCCTAAGATTAGCTTCGAATGGGAAATCTTGATTGAAGGCCCAGTGGTAGAGCCTGAGAGCCCTGTCATATCCACAACTACTTCAGCAATTCATTCCCTCAGTGAAGCACCTGTTAGTGAAGGTGCATCACAACCTCTCTCTTGCCAGAGCTTGGAAGCTACACCAAGCAATGAAGGCCAAAGCTCTCTCCACCCTGAGTCACAAAGGTCTATGAGTGACAAAGAGAAAAGGAAAATGACTTCTGAGGAGATTGAGGAGGAGAAGAGAGAGAGAGAGAGAGGAAGAGGAAGCTAAGGGGAGAAAGTTCCTTTACTAGGTCTGCAAGATTCATGGAAGTTGCTATCAGGGCTGCCCCTAGGCCAAACACTCAAGATGATGAGTTGAGGGCAGTCAGGATAAGCTACTTACAGACCAGGAACTATGATATTGATAATATCATCTCCCTCCCTTTAGATGAATTAAATGAACTGGCGGACATGGAATTGTCAAAGGAAAGAAAGGAGGCAGAGGATGCAAAATTACTTCTTCAAATCAAAGAAGAAAGAAGACACAAAAGACTCTACAAGCATGTGTCTACCCTCTCCCCAGTTCAAGAAAGTCCTTTATAAGAGGATATGGCTCCACAAGAACCTCAGGTAGACAAAGAAATTGATAGGATCAAAATGATCAACTAACTGAGTGTCATAAGCCTCTATCAGGCAGATGTACTTCTTCCCTTATCCTTTGAATACATTGAGTTTGAGTATCTCAAACAGCTTGAACTTAAAGTAACCAAAGAAAGAAAAATCACAAATAAAAGATTAAGGGAAGAAGATGCAAAGTCAAGAGCCATCATCCTGAAGAGTATGAAGAAATCTGCTGATAGGCAGAGGATGATGAGCTTCTTGAAGCTGTATGGATTCTTCGAAAGGAGACTTGGCCCCATGTCTCTATCCACTATGGATGAGCATATAAGGATGATCAAGCAGAAGATTCAAAGAGGAGAACTAGTTGACTTACACTCCCCACCAAGTCAGGTCCCTCAAGAAGTGGAGGTTAAGGTTGAACCATTTGAGACAACACAACCGGAACCTCCTGCTGAGCATCAGCAAGCTTCTACTTATGATCCACAGTAGGGTTCTGTCCTCTCTCAATCTGAATCTGTGAGAGAGGAAAACCTAACTGAGAAAGACAAAGAAGATCAACAAGGTGCCGCAGGTCAGTCTTCCCAGTTAAAAGGTTCAAAAAGGAGAAAAAGGATTGCCTCTAAACTAAAGCCGAAGAAGAAGAAAGAGGCATCCATCTCCAAACCTTAGGATGAGTTAGAACATCCTGAGGATGTGCAACAAGAGGAAGCTACACCACTCCAATTCAAGTAGCTCCTCTAGCATCAGGAAGACCCATCTTGTCCTGGACATACACTACAAATCCAGAAAGATGGCATGTCATTAGAGATCAAGGTGTTGAAGATGTCTACACATGGCAAGACATGTTCAATCTACCTCTTCATGATCTCTTTGATATGATAAAACACTATGAGAGTCTGAGTGATCCTGATCATCTTATGAAGAAAGAGATGGTCATTATCATGATAAGGACTGTTGATATCTGAAGTTTTCAAGTGTTTTGGTAGCATCAGCCTAGGGGGAGTTTGTAAGGTTTCATATAAGGCTGATGCAACCCAAAACATCTAAAGTCTGTCCTGCATGCATGCACAAGTGTACTGAAGTAGAATGCTTCGAAAGTTTCACACTTTTCCTTAAAAAACATTCTAAGTGTGAAATCTTCCAAAGCCAAGACCAATATCTTCCGAAGCCAAACATGAAGTCTTCTAAAGCTTCAAAGACAAAGTCTTCCGAAGCCAACTCTTGAAGACAGATTTCTTCCAAAGCATGCTATTATCTAATGTACTTTACCACAAAGGTGGACCACCTTTCCGCTACAACTCAGATTAGACACCAACTTTACATGAGTTGGTGAAAGGTCCATGCTTTTGGTAACTATACATTGAGGTCTTGAGTCTGTACTTTTTACTTTATGTACTTTTATCCTTTTTTAATATATTAGCATGTGAGTTATGGCATGTTATAGTCACTAGTCAAAAGGCAATCTGCCTTTTGACTCTATATGTTGTTGTCTAGATCATGTATCCAGTTGGCCTTTAAAGTATGGTCGGCTGTAGGATGTAGTATAAGTATCCCTGGTCCTTGTATCTTATTGTCATTGCTTTGTAAATACTTGTAAGGAACTAGAGAGAAATATACATCATTCTTAAAAACCAAATACTTGTGTTGTTCTATTCTAGTTTTATCTCTTTATTACTTGTGTTTCTTAGCTCTCATATAAACTGGTTTTTCTAGTTTCCCATTTGATCTGTTAAGTGTTATTGAATACTCTCCGCTTGTGTTGTTGTGTTGTAAAAGTGCATTGCACCCTTCTAACGGTCCTACACTTGTACATTGATTTTTTGCAAGTTTCCCCATTTTTTTTAAACATTCATAACTTTTATATACGACATTATTTTTTTATAAAAATTATACCATAAAAACGAATGTTATTTTATTGTTAAAACGAGTATAGTATTGCTATATAAAAAGATAAAAAAAAATTAACGCTTTAAGTTCGTATCTTGTTATTATGTACTTATTGTAGTTCATTGTGTCTTTTTATTGGCTATTGTGTTAATTTTGAATACTATTTTGCTTTTTTAATGATGAATTTTAAAAATATAATGATTGAATAACATTGTTGTTATCTTTAATATGTAAAATACAATAATAAATTAATAATTAATTAATCTAATACATTAAAATTAATGACAAAATAGCACAACGTCTCAGTGTGTACTTTGATCGTCATTTTGTTGTCTTGAATAATATAAGTTTTGAAAAATACATTGTTGAAATAACATCATTGTGTAATCCTTATGGTAAAACACAATGAATAATAACAATTTTACATAATCTTTTAAAAAAATAACAAAGATAATACATTATGTTATCTTCAACACTATAAAAGTATATCATTATGTCTTCTAATTATAAAACACAATGATATATAACAAGTTTATAATTTATAAAAACAATAACAAAAATAACAAAAAATAACAAAAAATAATAAAAAATGTAAAACATAATAATTAATACACATAACAAATGATGTAAAATATATGACATAATAAACTGATATTTGAAAAAATAAAAGTATAAGACACAATAATTTGACGCATTGACACAATAACCAAAATGTCTTTTTTAAAACAATGAAATGGTACGTGTCACGCTCATAATCTTTCTTAGGCTTTTAGATTAAAAATCCTTTATAGTATGATCCTATCCTAAATAATATTATTTTTTTCACATTCTATATGTATATATGCAATTTAAAAATATAAAAGTACGTTAAGATATAAATGAAAAGTTAAATATGTTGTATATATAAAGTATTTATATAACTATATATATTCAGTTACTTATGTCATACATATAAGCGTTACCTAGACTTGCATTTTGCGATGGGTTGATTTTAAAGTTATATGAGAACGTCGCAATTGTATGTTCAAATTGTAATATATATGAACTTGCTTATATATAATCAAATAATTAAGCTAGTATGTATATATATATATATATACACACACACAAATATATGTAGTGTTGGATTGTATGCATTGTTTCAATATTATCATTACTTATAAAATCTATTGATATTTGTTTCGCTTTTCACAATACCAACATGTAATTATCAATGGATATAAACTATGATACCCATAAAATGCCATATATTAAATACAACTCTCTTTTTAACAAAAGTTTAAACATATACACATATCAGGTAAGATAACATCAAACATCAATAACCCCTAAAACATAACATAAGTCATTAGCACAAAATAAGACTTATTAAAGCCTAGAAAAGGTAATTTAATAAACATATAAAATCATAACAAATTAACACCTAAATGACTAGGGTTAACGCAATACAAACCCTTAATACATAACTAGCGGGAGAACTCATGTTTCGAGCGGTGAACTTAACGACTTTTAGCAAAATTAAAATAAAAGCATAGAAGAAAAAAAACACTGATATTCAACTAAATAATATAAAAGCATAGAAAGAAAAAAAAACATTTCTCAACAAAAATCTACCATGCATGTTGCATAGCCTTTTTATTTTGTTAAAAGCGGTTCTTAATGTAAACTTTATACAAAAACAAAAAAACAAAACTTAACACCCGCTTTGTGCATCTTTTATTATGTTAAATCAAATTATCTTGTACTAAACGCCACTCTTGATCTTGTGATTGTTTTTTTCACTTAGAATCTTATATTAATAGTTGAAATATAAATTAAATATTTTTTATTTGATTTTTTACACTTATGCATTTATATTAATAGATAAACACAATTCAAACCTTTTGTTTGTTTTAAAATAAATTTCCCATGAAGTTATAAAATCAAACTTAATTCATATAATAATAATAATAATTATTATTATTATTATTATTATTATTATTATTGTTGTTATTGTTTTTGTTGTTGTTGTTGTCGGTGTTATTATTATTATTATTATTATTTAATTTGTTTATTATTTGATATTATTTTAAGGTTTTTTAAATTAAATTATATAAAGTTCTAAAACATCATATTTCACCTTTTAGTTTATGGATTATATGATGTTATTTTAGTTTTTTTAGATTAAGTAAAATATTATTAATATATAAGTTTAGATTAGATTAAAACAATTTAGTTTAGGAAAATTAAAGCCAATTCACTTTCAAGTGAGTTTATTTAAAGCACGATTCAAGTCATTTACTCTTAAACAAAATTATCTTTTAAATTCAAATTCAAAATTTCTTTTTAATAATCACTTTATAGGAAGAGATGCAAGTCTTATTTTAAAAGGTCAACATCTTATTAAAGGTGTTTACAAGATTTATCGTTTAAATTCAATCTCAATTAACGAAACATTTCATACACTTCTAAATGAAAACCTTGTGTACATGTTGCATAGCATTTTTATTATATTAAAAATACTTCTCAATGAAAACGTTATAAGAAAAAGAAATATATAACACACGTTTCACGTGCATAGCTAATTTTTTTTGTTAAATCAATTTTATTTTGTCTAGTAACACCACACTTTAATCCCAAGGTGGATTTTCTCACCTAGACTGTTATATTAATAGTTAAAATACAAATTAAACTCTATTAATTAATAGTTAAAATACAAATTAAACTCTATTAATTTGATTTCTTTTCATTTAAGCATTTATATTAATAGGCAAAATACAAATTAAAATCTTTTGTTTGTTTTAAAAAAGACTTCACCCTAAAGTTATAAAATCAAAATTATTCATATACTTTCCTATAATTATTGATTGATTGGTTTATTATTTTAAAATATAACATTTCACCTCTTAATTAGTTAATCATTTGATGTTATATACGTTTCTTTTATATTAATTAAAAATAAAATGTTCATGTTATAAATAACTAAAGTAAATAAGGTTTACATGCTATTAATAATAAAGGTAAAATTAGAAGATGTCCATTTTCGTGCATTGATAAATTGAATAGATCATGGGGTGTTTATTCAATATTAAAATGTTTAATTACGTTATTTTATATGATTATTAGTGTGGAACATATTTACTTTGAGTATATTATTGTTTGCATATGCTAGAAGACAAAAGTATATGTTTGGAAGCTTTATGGAAGTATTAGAACTAGTGGAAGAACCTGATGTGTAATGACAAGAAAAATAGAGTCAAATCAAGCATCAGCGTATATATGTACCAACATAGCATACGCTGACCACCATAGCAGTCATCATGTCATGTACAGATTTCAAAGAACAAGCACCGTACAAACTTACACATGAAGTGTCATACGTTGTGGGCAGTGTATGATATGCCTGTCATCCCAAACAACTCTGAACTTTGAGGAAGTTCTCCTGTGAATTTTAGACGTTTTGAAGGAAATTTTGAGATTTCTTGCACCACAGTTTCACCTGAATCAAGCATCAACAAAATCCAATCCACCGTTGAAGATCCAAAGCATGTCGTTGAGCGACTAATTCATTTGTAATCGCTTTCAGGATGAGAGTTTTTGTAAGTGAAGCACCAGGTTTAATTGATTTGATGTTTTGGTTATGTTCTCTTGAAACAAGAATGTAATTGTGAGTCTGTTTAAAATTAACAGACTTGTTTATGTTTGAGTATTCGTATGCTTTCATTCGCATTCGGTTTTCTTATATCATGAGACTTTTGTTACATATGTGAATTCTTTGTATAGATAATTGATAATTGTATGACTATACGAGTCTTAAAAGATTAATTCACAAATATCACTTTAATCAAATGATTTTACAAAATCATGTCCATGTGATTTACAATCAATTCTTACAAACCAAGTGTGGATCTTTGGACTTGAATCTTGAAAGCGGTTGCTTTCTTCATTATTGTTTTCAAAACACCTTATCAAGTTTGTTGTTTCTTTAATTGTTTGCACTCAATTCACTTTGCACTTTTAACAAAAAAACCCAAAAATATTTGTTTTTTCGCATTTCTCGTTTCATGTTTTAAGTCACTAAGTATAAAGATTTATATTTTTAATAATTTTTATATAGAAGACTCTTACTTACTCATACTAGTTATAGGTATCTAAGATTTTAAAATGAATTTTTTTTATTCAATAACAACAACACGATCATGTATCTTATACATTAAAAGTTAAGTTAGGTGTTTTAAAATTTTTATAAAATAACAATAAAAAATAAAAAAATTGGTTTATATAGTAATATTGATAAGACACATTTAAAGCCATAACAATAAGTTAGGTTACAGTATTAAATATAAGTGATTAACTACTAAATGACCTAGGTTACCCAATACAGTTCATGAACATATAATAAGACCATATATCAAACACAAGTCAATCGAACCTAAAGTTACTTAGTCCTTTAGTACAACTCATTAACATACAATGAGGCCTATAAGATGAATTAGCTGATGTATCATAGTAAGGCGGAAACTATGAATTAATGAAAATATCATCAAACATAAGTCATTAACACCTAAAAATGGTTGTGCAACATAATATAGTTCATTAACACATAAAAAGGCTCGTTAACGCCGATAATGATGTTAGGAGACATATCATGAAACATAAGTCATTAACCCAAAAATAACTTGGTGTAACCTAATACAACTTATTAACACATAGTAAGGCTTGAAACATTTATTTAGAAGGGGTATCATCATACATGGGTCAATAATACATCACCTAATTTGTTATTTGTTATGACCTATAAAGTCTTAATGTAAGTATATACAACTCTTTGGCACATATTAACATCTATTAAGGCCTATAGCGATGAATTAGTTTATGTGTGTTCAAACATAAGTCATTAGAACCTTACATAACACGTTATGACATTAAATAACTTAGTGTAACCTAATATAACTCGTTAACAAATAACAAGGCTTGTGACTATTATCTAGTAGACATATAATCAAATACAAGTCATTCTAACAAGGAATGAGTGTTGATGATATCTGCAATCTTAGAGATATGAATTGTAAGGTGATTTCTAACGGTTTCAAGATAATTTAATGAATAGCGATTGTTGACAGAAGGTTAAAAGGTAGATATAAAGTGAGTTTATTATCATCCGCCCGAACCAGAATAAATTGTTAAGTTTACGTAATGGCATGTCACTTACAATAAATCTTTACTTATTTGATATATACCACTTGATAATTTATCTAACAAACAAAAAGGTTTTACAGTCAAACAATTTAAAAAAAAAAACATTACATTACAATCTATCTAGGCTCTTCAATAAAATATCAATATAAAGGTTTACTTTAGTTAAAAGTGTTGAAGAGTGAAACATTTGTCGATTAAGACTTCTTTTAGTGTTTTTGTATTGTTTATATATAACTGTTTTTTATGATTGTTATTTGTTTTCTGTGATGACTTGTGAGGTTAATCGTTGGGCTGAGCTGGTGAGAAAACAAATGGGCCAAGGCTAAAGAGCTGAGCTGGTTATTGGGCTGCGAAGATTGGCTAGAGTGCAGATTGGGCTAGGTTGTATTGGGCTGGGTTGAGAAAACATTGTAGTATTTAATATATCCAGACAGTTTGCTAAGAAACAATTATGCCATAAGATTCACCACACCAAATGCCCCAAATACCTTTATGGCTTTCCAAATAAATATGATTGTTTGGATTCCAAACGATAATATGCAAAACAATTACGCCATAAGATTCACCACACCAAATGAATAAATGTTTGTTGTGACCATCATTCGACGTGAGAATAAGCATTCAGTTGGAAAAGATAATCGGAAAATAAGAAACAGAAAACTAAGGTGCTTATATTGTGGGAGTGAATGAAATCATACTTTCTAGATGATTTCTACTGTATTGTTAGACACTACTACCTCTCACTTGTAGCCAACAAATATCATTAATCTTATTGGTTGTTGCCATGTATATTTATTATCTTTAAAGGTAGACTCATTTTATTTTGGTTCGGCTCCATTAATCTGGTATTTTACTTATCCTATCTTTCACAGACTAATTACAAGAGGAAACTTATCGAATAGGATAGTGTTTGTTTCCTAAATCAACTAGAACCCATTATATAAGATTGAAATATTTATTGATCTATTTACTTTGCTTGCATAGACTATCATGTTTTTGTTATCTTTTGAGGCGTTTGAGCTATTTATAAATAAAATAATTCATTCACTATAGTTTTAGGTATCATATGCGTAGTTCTAGAGGTGTTTAAAGATGTTCATTTAAATTGTTTACATAGTTACAATCAATTGCATATTACAACTTTGAAGTGGTTTCTATAGAAATAAATAGCGGGAAACCCGCGTTTTGGGACATGATATGATCTTTACGTGTCATGAGTTTAAATTGTTACTTTTTAAACATTATCATGCAATTTCATATTGTATATGTAACTTTTGTTATTTTTTTTGTTAAGTTTCGGTTAAGTTTTTTGATGTATCTCCTTTTATGAAACTCTTGTTTAAAAGTAAAAGCTATACTATAATGTATATTACATGTTTGGACATATTGAGATATTTTTCTTTTAATCTGTGTACATGTTTACTTGAACATTTTCAACATTTTATGTTTTTAATCTTACATAACATATAGTAATTTTTAAATACATCATTGCCAAAATATACAAAAAATACAAAGAATGACATGTGTCATGGTAACCTCTTTGGTTCATTTGTAACATTTATGTTTTAATAGAAAAGTATAAGTGTCTATATATGTGTCACACCTCGTTGAACGGGTCTGGTCGTGACCTGCTCATATCATCACAATGCAGTGAAAGTAAATAAATCCAAACTTAAACATTACATCATTTCAAATATTCATACGTTATATTGTCTAAAGGATCCGAATAAAACATATTTATTTAATTGTTCATAAATAAAAAGGTGGATAGAGGCTAAGTCTCCAAGTGCCCATCTAAGGTAACACCTATCTTTTTGACACTTGTCAATTACATATCACTTGAAATACACACCCAAAATATGTCAACATAATGTTGGTGAGCCCATGAGTTTAAAACACGTTATTGTTCATGAAAGATATAATATTGAATAAATTTAATGATGACAACATCCATAAAACACATACCGTGATGCACTATAGAATGTATCACAATCAAGCATGACCCGGACTTTCCCGTCCGAGTGCTAAAATATCCCCTAACCCGTTACCACGAAATTGTTGGGTTTAATTGTGTCCTGCTAAGCACGGTTAAATGACACTAATTTGTGATACAACGATTATTGAATCTCAATAGAGGGTTTCCCTGCATAAATGGCCCATTGTGTGTGGGGAATTCCTCAAATAGTACTATCCACAAATCACGCGACTCCTAATGGAGTTAATGATTGTACTCCATTCGGGGACAAGAGCAGGTGGTATTGCACCACAATAATATAGTAACCAATGAGTATGTATTTCACCCCAAAAGTTTTTAAGTAAAAAAAGGGTTCATGAGACTTATCTGTTGTTGATCATGTGGTTGTTTGTAAGGTTTGAATGCTACCGACCGTGAGTGTTTATTTCAAATGAATTAGTACTGTATTTAAATGATTAATTAATTAAGCCCAACCTTTATGATTTGTGATTGTATACATTACCTTGATGGGTGTTATATTACACACGTGTAATCTTATTTTCAGTCCTTAGGTTTTGGTTTGTATCTATAGTTTGCTTAATGCTAGGCCCTTACCTTATAAGTTCTGATTATTTTTGTTCTTATAGGTTTGGTAAAGTCCCAAACCAGCAAGGTTTCAATAGTTGGAAATACTGGTCCCTAAACTTTGCTATATTTACACTTTTGACCTTAAAGTTTGGGATTCTTACATTATAATTACTCATAATAGTTTTTAGTGAACTAGGCTACTGTAAAAAGTGGGTTTTTCTATTATTTGATTTTTCTTAACGATTTCAAGAGCTTGCTTTCGGTTAAGTGTTTAATTCTTTAATCCCACTACTACTTAATTAATTAATTAATGGCTAAACTTTTTCATAACCTGAGCTTTCCTTAACCAGTTGAAGCAAGACCTAGCCTCTCCAGCTTATTCATTAGGGCTCACACACCTTCCCCGGACCGGGTGGATACACCAGTGATATACTGGAGGAAGGTGGGGATGACGCGACCATCTTCCTTCTGGTATAAAGGAAAGAGCTTCCCGAGAGCCCCTTATTCATTTCAGGTCTTTCTCTTTTTCTGTGTTTCCTGCGCAATCTGCTGCTGCTGGGTTGAGGAAAGACTCGAAGAGGAGGGGTTTGAGTGGACTATCTTACGGGAATAGCTTCGGTTGTTGAATCTCGTGCAAGTTAGGTTGTGGTTGTATTGGCTGCAAGCGGAACGTAGGCGCGGGTAGCAGTAGTTCTAGCTCTACAATGAAGTTATACTTGGTTACTTTCCTAATCGAGGTCGTTGGGTGGTCCAAATGAAGACTTTGTCTTAAATAAAAATTATTTAAATAATAATTGGTCTCTAGAGGGTTAATGATATGGCTCTAGGATTGATGAATTACTTGTCGTGTTCTTAAACGTGTATCGTATCACGATTCGGGTATGTTGGTAACTATGAGATTAATCCTTGGTTTTTATATTAATTTTTATTTATGAATAAGTTGTAGGTTATATTCTACTGAAAAGTTATTGATTTCAAAAGATTAACAGTCATTTATATATTTAATGATTTTTCAAATTATTAAATCGGTAGTTATTTATATAATATTAATTATTAACTTAGTTATGCATTGTAATTTGTACTTTATGTTTTATAAAATGTACCTCACTTTGTTTTTTCTTTATTTTTCATTTTTAACCCCTATAGTTTCCATCTATTACAGTTAACCTTATTACATTTTTCATTTTCAACTTTGATCTCATATATTTTTTATAGTTGACAATTTTTTTTTACTTTTCGGCCTAAACTTTTTGAGTTAACATACAGACACATGCATATGTGATTTAATGATTTTACATCTATTTTTTTGTTTCCCGATCGCGTTGTGTAATACACTCGTTCTATTTTATACACATTAACCACATCATAATGAATATACATGGTTTTAAGTTTATACACTATTTTTATGTTTGGTTTTGTTTATTTTGTTTAATGAGCTTTTCTGATGTTAGTGGTAGCTAGCGACGGTATGACGTTGATTCTATTTGATACGGTTTTACGTCACCACCGCAACGCGTTGGGTTAATTTCTAGTTTAATTTCAATGCTAAATCTTGTAAGATATTTTGTAGTATTCTAAAAATTTGTAAATTTTTAGTTTTTAACTTATCTTAGTATTTATTTACATTATTAATTAACTGAAACTTTAGGTCTTTAACTTGTGGTGTCGGTTTTGGTGTTTAAACGTTATCGGTTCAGATTTTACGGGTTTTCTTGTCATGGTTGATTTTGGTCGATTTTTTGTCATATATGTCATTAATATACTTATAATTATTTTTAAGTTCTGTAGTTTTCACCAATGTTGTTCTTAAGCCCGTTTTGAACAATTTTCTTTACTTTATTATCTTTTGTATTTTTATATACTAATGAAATAAATTCTGTAAATTTTGAAATTAAATTTTTAGGCTTTTGTAAATATAATAAGTCTACTGAAATTTTATACAAATAAAATTTTACATATTTATCATTTTCGTTAACTAGCTCGGTTAGTTTCATTAGGTGTCTGTTAAGTCCTGATTAAGTCTCGGTCTTGAATTTACTAAGCGGATATTTGATTATACTGACTCAGTAAGATCTGACTGAGTCAGAAGCTGACCCAGTAAAATCTGACTGAGTCAGAAGCTGACCCAGTAAAATCTGACTGAGTCAGAAGCTGACCTAGTAAAATCTGACTGAGTCAAAAGTTAACCTAGTTAGAAGTTATAACTGTGTATACATCTGACTTAAATTTGGCTATTTGATTTGGTATCTGACTACAACCAAAGTATTTAAGTAACAAAACCCATCGGAGTCACACCACCGGTTGGAATCACCACACCACCACCACAATCCACCGCCCTTCGCCGAACCATCGCTGCCACCGTCGTCCGTCGAACTCAGAACCACCACACCACACCGTTCGCCGCTTCCCACACCACACCATACCCTTCACCACCGTTTGCCACAGTCGGTACCCACACACCACACCATACCCTTCACCATCGTTTGCCACAGTCGGTACCCCCACACCACACCACCACCACAACCACCCTCCGCCACTTCTCCGGCTCCAACTCTTCCAACACCGGCAAGTGGCCGAGTTGCAAGGGGGAGCGCCCTGTCAGCTTATTTTGTTTTCCGGTTTGGGTTAGTTAATTGGACCCGAACAGCTTGAAACGAAGTGGTAACAAACAGACTGACCCGCTGATCTCCCAGTCAGCCGAAAACAAACAGCCCCTAAGCGTTTAAACTTGATTTCACCCTTCTCATATATTCTATAATATAAATACCTCCTAAATAACCCCTTAAATTCAGTACTTAATCCCTTTTTCTATTTTATATAAATACCTCCTAAAAAACCCCTTAAATTCAATACTTAATCCTTTTTTCTATTTTCTTTTATTTTTATAAAAATACTTGATTTTTAATTTTGTATTATTCATAAAACATTAAATTAATTTATGAAACTTTGTTTGGGACCTCAGATGCCCTTCTTAAAATTCCAGAAATATTTTGGTTAGAACTTTTGGACTCGTATAATACATTTTCATGTTTTTGTGAAAAAACGGGTTTTCGGGTATGTTAAACTTAACAAATCCATATTTGGGGTCAAATAGGGTTTTGAAAAGATTTGAGTATCAATTTGTTACTGAAATATTAGGTGTTTTAAGATATCATAAGAAGTTGGGGGTGTCGTGGGGTTAGTTGTGTCACTAACGTGACGAAACACGATGTTTTACGCGTTTTAGGGTAGTAACAAGTTATCTTGGTGCTTGGACGATTGTGATGGGTTCAAGGGTGGTTGAAGTTAGGACTTGAAATGGCAAGGAAATGCTTTTCAAAAGAGTAGATTAGACAAAATTTATATATGGGAAGAAATGGAAGATATAACTTGATGGTGCACAAGTGTGTTTTATGTGAGTACCTTGACCTTGTGAGGTTGATAGTGCTTGAGTTTAGGATGTTCCTTGGCTTCAAAAGGCTGAATTTTTGGTGTCTAATGAGTGAAAAAAGAGTATAAGGCAATCCAAAAGAGAGTAGTGAGTGTTTTGTTGGAGTTGTATTATGAAATGATGGTGGAGATGGTGGTGTTATGGTGGGTGCGGCCGAGAGGTTCTAGAGGGGGGTTTGGGAGTCTCAAATTTTTGGATTTTGCAAGATTATGGCTGTGATTTTAGAGGATTTTGGTGACTAATGCAAGTCACTAGACTCCTAGATGATCTCTCCATTGGGTGGTTTGGGTGGTGACTTGACCATGCATAAAGGTTTATTTTTATAAAAACTTCTTAATCTTTTACAAATAATAATATATGGCATTTATATGGGGTGTGTTGATGTGTGGGTATGTATGTATGTATGTATGTATGTATGTATGTATGTATGTATGTATGTATGTATGTATGTATGTATGTATGTATGTATGTATGTATGTATGTATGTATGTATGTATGTATG
>BJCM01274075.1:0-13103 GCA_018326385.1 Flaveria bidentis | reverse complement strand
GTTTATATTTTGTTTAATGTGTTTCTGTTTTGATTATTAACTAATGATTGTTGTGTTACATGTCTAAATCAAGCAGATCCAAATTTTAAGAGGGACGAATACGACGTTGCTCCCCTTCAGCAGGTCAAGACTCAACTAACCATGATTCTTGATCTGCAAGGGATTGTCAGGAGATCAGTAAGTTACACCCCTGAAGAAAGGGAAATAATTCATGATCTTACTGATGAGCACCGGCAAAAATGTTCAAGCTCAATCCCGATGAGATTGTCAAGGACGCTCCAACTTTTGAAGTACCCAGTGACTGCAGAGCACTATCCTGAGTATGCTGACAGAGAGAGAAATGTGGTCCCCAATCTTGGTGATTCCCTGGTTAGTGATACATTTGAGATGTTAGATAAGATGGAGCAAGAGACCGAGAATGATGAAGAACAAACCCAAGCCTGAAACACCGATGTTGATATCAGAAAGGCTGAATAGGCTGCATGTGTTGAGGAGATCTGAGCCCAACGCACTGCTCCTAAACTGAATGTCTACACCAAGCTCTAAAAAGTGAAGAAACATCACAAGGTGTTAGGCAAGATTATCGTGTGGGCCCATTTTGATGATCTTAATGTATACGCGGTAAAGAGAGAAAAGGGTATTGAGTACTTTAGATTTCCGCATGATCTAAAGTCTCTACCTGGTTTTGAGCTCAATTAGCTAGCTAAACTGAAGTTGTTATACACTGACCCGAGAAAGATATCAGGCTGGTTTGAGGCTGCATTAAAGAAAGAGTACCACACCAGGTGGGTCAACTTCAAACCTCAACAACCTACGAGGTATATCAAACGGTCTGAAGTTGATCCCATAACTGGAAAGCCAAAGATAGTGCTGAAGTGGAGTCCTCCACGCACAATGCCAAGAATCACTCTCAAGGAAATGCCACAAGATTTCACTCCACACTTTTAGTGGTGGTACTATGATTGGAGAACAGGGGAGGCGGTCATAGTTCTGAACAAAGAGGGCATAATGGATACTATCAGGGTATTTGACCTGATGTGGCTTACCAAATTGTCAGCTGAAGATGTCTACACTCTATACAAGTGGACACTATTCTATGACACGCAGGATATTATACAAGCCCTCAAATTCCAAAATGTGATCAGACTCAGATTTGCATTTGAAAGACATGCAGGAGTTACTAAGAATGGAGAAGTACAAGAAGTACAAGGAGGTTATGAAGAAGGTAAGACAATAGATGAAACTAGGTCCAAGGGGGAGTTTGTTGATACATGTGTACCTTGATTCTGATCTTAATGTAATATGTCTTTATTCTCTTACACATATGTAATAGCTGGGTACTTATTGAAATTCAAAGGTTTGGTTATGTTTATAATGTTTAATATTTCATTAATGAGTTGTTTAATGCTTGTTGAATTGAATATATAGGTTTGTGGTTGTTTGAACTAATAAATAATGTAATGATAATGAATACATTCAAACTTAGTAATATGAAGTTATCATGCGAATGGCCCATTCTAATGGACCATACACATGAACTACTTTATGCGAATGACTCAGTCGCACGACTGAACCAGGAGACTAGATCAGTCATATGATTATAACATGAGATTGACTCAGTCGCACGATTGAACACTCAGTCGTGCGAATGGATCAACCGCATGGCTCAATCGCACGACTGAACCATGCTAATGGTTCAGTCGCTCGAATGAGCAACCCTAACCTATAAATACCACCTAATTCGTGAAAAAACACAAGCATTGAATACACTTCGACTCCAGACGTACCCTAGCCGTCCAAAGACCTCTAAGAACCTATTCCATGTTCATAGATCGCAATAGATCAATTCATAATCGTTCTTAACTTTTAGATTCAATACATAATTGTTTCTATGTGCGTTCTCACTAGTTGGATCGTCAATAAAATAGGATTCTGCACTATTTGATTCGGTATACACGTTAATCAGTTAGTATTTCATTCAATACACGATCCTATCAAGCAAGATGGAGTATGTGATTGGAGCCTGTATGCAGAGGAAGTCAAGCCTCAATTTCAAAATCATGCACTCATGGCTCACATCAAAGATGGTCCATCTCCCATGCCTTTTGAGGTAAAATCTAACCTGTGTAGTGAAAAATGCATTACTGAAGTGCAAAGTTATAGAGAGCATAACCATAAACTTGCACAGAAAATAAAAGACGAAAAGGTTAAGTCAGAGATGCTCAAGAGAGAAATAAAAGGCTTTGAAATCAAAATAAAATCTCTAATCTTTGACATTGAAAAATTATATAGAGAAAAGTACATTCTTGTAGTTGAAAATGAGCAACTGACTAAAAAGTTGGCGCAATCTAAAGTTGAACATACACTTACTGAAATGAAATTGGAAAAGTTTCAACTGGCTTTAGTCAAGCTGCAAGGGATGCTTGATTCTCAAAAGGATTCCAAAGACATGTTTGGGATCGGGTATAACTATTGTCCTCCACCATATAATGACAACTACACCATTATGCTTGACTCTGTTACACTCAATGAGAAATTTAACCTAAAACTATTGAAACAAAACAAATGTAAAACAGATCACTAATCATCTAAACCTACCAAATGTTTACATTGAAACAATTGAGGATAAAATCATATTAGGACACCCAATCAAAATCAAAGAGTGTTCAGACAAGGCAGTGAGTGTCATCAAACCCACGAGTACAATTAAAGTAGTTGTTCCTTTTGTGAAATTCATACATGCTATTGCAAAAGGTAAAAGAAATTTGTGAAGTCAGTGAAACCCTCTGCTCAAAGCAGTCTTGATAATGAGTTATATCTCAAAACAATTCAAACAAATCAAACAAGGGTTCACTGCAAAAGAAACAAAAGATCTCACTGATTTCAACATGTAAAACTATGTCGAACCCTCAATTTTCAAAATTAAGACAGGGAGTTGGATTTGTCATATGTAACAAGGAAAACATTGATCAGTTTGAGAAAGAAGTACAGAAAAGGTTGAAGAAACAAAAACAGCCCAGATAATCTAACAAATGTAGCGTTGTGAAACGAGCTTCAAAAGGGGATGAGTTTGATTCCTCCCCAAAGAAAAAGAAAGTGACACAACTACAAATGAGAAAATTAGCGGAGTCCCACAAATCAAAATCTTAGTAAAGAAACAAACAAATGTATTGTGACATTTGTGAAATGTACAATCATAAAACAAAAGAGTGCTATTACAATCAATATTGCTCTATCTGTGACTTGAACAACCACTCCAACAAAAATTGTTATTTTAACAAACATTGTTCAGTCTGTGATATGAACAATCACAATACATCTGATTGTTACTTTAATTAGAAGGGAGTGAGAATTGCTCAAAACAAACACATCTCAACATCATCATCTAGTAAACCCCATGTGAGGAGTCATTTGCCCTCCAAACAATCTAAGACATCTAGATCATACAATGATAGGAGTAACAGAAAAGAAATGTAAAAGAGTCAAAGAAACAACCATCACATTGTTAAGCAAAAGTTTGACCATCCAAAACCTAAAATGATCTTTGACAATCAAAAACGGTTTAAATTTCTTCAAAAGAATAAAGATCAAAGATTGCACTACTCCTCTGACTTTTCAGTTGATGATGATAAGATGACTCCGGTAAAATATCACAAGCAATCTCCAAGGTCACCTCAAAATAGATCACAATTCAGAGGAAAATATCAAGAGGTCACCATAATGGATAGGAACAGGAAACTCAAGACCATCATGGCATGTTTTACACATTCAAAATAGTTCTATTATACTTGCAGGGTCATTCGTATAGGTCCAACAACCTATTGTACGTCGACAGTGGATGTTCCCGACACTTGACTGGAGATTGTTCCCTGCAGCATGACTTCAAGCAAATACAAGGAACTACCGTGGCATTTGGAGGAGATTCACAAGGTGGAAGAATTGCGTATGAAGGATGTGTGACAAATGGGATGCTGAGCTTTGATAGAGTGAACTACTGTGAAAAACTGAACTTCAATCTTCTAAGCGTGTCTTAGATAAGCGACAAGAAATATTCAACTCACTTTACTGACCCTCATTGCTACATTCTGAAACCTAGATTTTAGATCTCTAAAGAATGGGTTGTCCTAAAGACCTCAAGGAAGAATAATACTTATGTCTTAAACCTGAATTCTACAACACCAACAGAAGAAACATGTCTTTTGTCAAAAGTATCATTTGATGAGTCATAGCTTTGGCATAGAGTTTGGGCACACAAACTTTAAAAACATAAACAAATTAGTCAAAGGAAACCATGTCATTGGTCTTCCTCAAAAAGACTTTCATTTTATTGATCACTATTTAGCGTGCCTCAAAGGAAAACAACATAAATCTTCTCATAAATCCAAGCTGGTGAACACAAACAATACTCCATTAAAGCTACTTCACATGGATCTAATTGGACTAACTCATGTTATGAGCATTTGAAATAAATAGTATTGTTTGGTGATCATTGATGACTTTTCAAGATTTACATTGGTCTTCTTCTTACTTCATAAATATGAGGCATTCCAAATAATTCAAAACTTTATCCCAAAAATCAAAAACCAACTTGATCATAAGGTCAAAACAATAAGAAGTGATAATGGTAATGAATTTAAAAATGAAGACATGAGTTCATTTTGTACAACCAAAGGCATTGCTCATCAATTCAGTGCAACTAGAACTCCTCAACAAAATGGGGTAGCTAAATGGAGAAATAGAACACTAATTGAAGCAGCAAGAACAATGCTAGCCGATGCTAAACTGCTTATTACCTTTTGGGCAGAGGCAGTTAACACATCATCCTTTGTGCAAAATCGAACTCTAATTGTAAAAGAAAGCAATATGACTCCATATGAACTACTCTTTCATAGAGAACCATTCATTGGATTTCTTAAATCAGTTGGTAGTCCTGTCTCAATATTTGGGAAATTTTTCATCTAAGTCTGATGAAGGATTCTTTGCAGGTTATTCTTGTGTTTCAAAGGCTTACAAGGTGTTTAATCCTAGATTAAACATTATTGATGAATCAACAAATATTCAATTTAAGGAAAATTCGTTTCCCAAATCTATAAATGGTCCCGACTGGTTGTTTGATATTGACTCATTTATAAAGTCATTCGATCGATTTCACTTGTCTGATGCAGGAAATCTACATTCATGTGAAAATTCTTCAGCTGTAGAAAGAAGAGATGACTTTCCATTGATTCCTCCTACATCTGTTGGATACATGAATGAAGATGTTCCTCTCTAAGCTGATCCCATTAGACAACCATCACAAAACCAGAGCGTTTCAACCGAAGGAGGTCAAAGCCTTTTACCATCACACTCAGAAGATCTATCAACAGAGATCAGAAATCAAAAACAAGTAATTCCTCTAGCTGAATCACAAAGAACATCAAATGATGGAAGCAACCAAAGTGCTACTAACAGTTATTGAAACGGAGTCTGGCTATCTTCATAATTCCCCAACAGTACAAGATGAATGTGCCTCTTACCATAATGATCTGAATGTCTCCAATCTTGACGTAACCATAGCTGGTGACTCAATTCCCACCACCAGAATAGAAAAGAATCATCTAGTGGAAAGCATTATTGGTAAACTTAATAAATAGGTGACAAGAAGCAAGTCCGGTATTGCAAACATCTGTTTGTTCTCATGCTTTCTTTGTCAAGCAGTACCCAAGAACATCAAAGAGGCTCTTCAAGACAATAGTTGGATTGTAGCAATGCATGAAGAAATGCTACAATTCAAGAAGCAAGAAGTATGGCAACTAGTCGACCTTCCTGAAGGACAATACCCAATCGGCACTAGATGGTTGTATAGAAACAGAACTGATGATAGAGGGATCATCATTAGAAACAAAGAAATACTGGTCGCACATGGATATACTCAAGAAAAAGGAATTGATTATGATGAAGTGTTTGCACCTGTTGCAAGATTAGAAGCAATAAGAATCTTTCTACCATATTATGCACTCAAGAAGAAGGAATTGATTATGATGATGTGTGCATTCTTATATGGAAAGATTGCTAAAGAAGTCTATGTGAGTCAACCACTTGGCTTTAAAGATCCAGATTTCCCTCACAGGGTGTACAAGCTTGATAAAGTCCTGTATGGTCTTGATCAAGCACCACGAAAATGGTTTGAGACTCTATCATCTTTTCTTCTAGAAAATGGATATGAAAGAGGAATGATTGATTAGACTCTCTTCAGAAAGAGAAAAGGAAAAGACATGTTGTTAGTCCAGATTTACGTGGATGATATCATCATTGGTTCAACAAACAAGCAACTTCTTACAGAGTTTGAAGACCTTATGCATTCAAAATTCCAAATGAGTGCAATGGGGAAACTCACTTTCTTTCTGGGGGTTCAAGTCCAACAAACAGCAGATGGAATCTTCATCAATCAATCAAAATATGTGGAAACTATGTTGAAGAAATTCCACTTTGCTGATTGTCATTCTATCAGAATTCCTGTGGATACTAAAGTGAAGATTGGACCTGATCCAGAAGGCAAATCAATGGATCACACTCACTATCGATCTATGATCGGTTCACTTATGTATCTAACAGCTAGTAGGCCTAACATTATGTTTGGTGTTTGTGTGTGTGCAAGATATAAAGTTGATCCTAAGGAATTTCATGTGAATGCTGTGAAGAGGATATTTAGATATCTTAAGGGCAAACCTGCTCTTGGGTTATGGTATCCAAAGGAAGGAGACTTCAATCTCAATGCCTTCACTCATTGTGATTACGGAGGATGCAACTTCAATAGGAAATCCACCTCTGGTGGTTGTTAATTTCTTGGACCCAGACTGGTCTCCTGGCTATGCAAGAAGCAGACAAACGTAGTTGTCTCAATAGTAGAAGCTGAGTATATTGTAGCATCAGCTTGTTGCTCTCAAGTACTCTGGATTCGAAACCAGATGCTTGATTATGGTTTTAACTTCTAGCACACATGAATTCACATTGACAAGACAGCAGCTGTTATCATTACTAATAATCCAGTTCAGCACTCAAAAACAAAACACATTCAAATTAGATACCACTTTTTGAGAGACTGTGCAGAAAAGGGGTTAATCAAATTTATTCAAGTATCCACTGAAATCAACTGGCTGATTTATTTACTAAGGCATTTGAACCTAGTAGGTTTGAATTCCTAGTTCAATTAATTGGAATGATTAACCTTGAGTAAAACCAATCAAACCATCAAAAACAAGTCAAAAACACTAGAACAACACAAAAAGGTCAATTTTGAGGAAGAAAAGAATACTATGGGAAAAGATATAATTACTGTCGTTTTATCATTCACTATGCTTAAGTTCAAAAATTGAAAGACTTTCATGACTTACCAGATATGTTAGTAGGCTCAACTTATATATGCAGTGATGAATTAAAATCTTATTCAATAGTTAAACACTCATCTCAAAGTACTGGTATGTATTGACTTATTTGAGTGCATGTGTGTGTAGTAACCTAAACACACCAGGCACTTTATGAATCTTTTTCACCTATATCAAGTTTCATCTTTGTTTTGCTAAGCAAAGACATGATGAAACAAGCATATAGTGCAGATGTACTGATCCCAAAGATTCCCTATGAGGAACACATCCAAATTGGATGAATCTACAATAGCAATACATTCCAAGTGAATGATCAAAAGAATCCTATCATTGATCACCTTTCAAAGTGAAGTGTAAAGAATCCCAATGTGGATCATCATGAAAGGATCAAAGTAAAAGAATCCCAATGAGGATCAATGAAAATGAGGTCTCATAACTTAAGTAACCTGTTAAGGGAAGTTGTGAAAAAGTTCTACCATGCATTGTATAAGGATGGTTGATCATTCAATGCTTGTGTGTGTGATATACAAATTGAATAATTAAATAAACTAAAAACATGATAAATATCATTTGCATCCAAATATCAACCTGGTATGAGTTTAAGCAGACAAACATACCTTCAATCATCAAGTTCATAAACATGTCCATTTTATTATAAAGGATGCACATGTGTAATGTAAATCTGTAAAGATATACTTCTCCTCATTATTAATAATCAAAATTACACTCAAAAGTTTTTAAATCTTTAAAGTTTCTATCTAGATGTGGATATAAACTTTAAGGGGAGTAATTTAAAATTTTTGATTAAGTCTATAAAGATTTTTACTATCTTAAATTACTTTCTTAAGAATTAAAAACAAAATAAAAAAAGAAAATGCATGTGTTGATGCAGAAGTTATACCACAGTATCTCAGCCTATGCAGATTCTTGGAAACATGAAAAGTCCAAGATTAGTCAAACAATGAGAAACTTGTATCACTTCTGACATACAAGTCAATCCAAGCAAGAATTGACAACCTCAGCG
Source organism: Flaveria bidentis (assembly GCA_018326385.1). NCBI lineage: Eukaryota > Viridiplantae > Streptophyta > Magnoliopsida > Asterales > Asteraceae > Flaveria > Flaveria bidentis. Next base: position 4,715 of record BJCM01274075.1, on the reverse strand, counting down.
GTCAACAACTTCATAAGAAAAATCAATCAATGACATATCTTCATAACAAGAAAAACCAAATCAGAAACATTAACCATTGATTAAGTTCAAAAGTTAATACAGGTAAGTGCATTAGTTAAAGCAGATGAAGGAAACCATGCATATAACCAATGCATATAACTAATGCGAGTAACTGTTTATTTCTTAGTGCAACTAATGTGGACAAAGATTGTACTCTACCGCATTGGTGTGTAGCAAGTATACATAAAAAAATTGAAGTGTCAAAACCTATGTGGAAAAAAAGTGTTCTACCACATTTGTGAATGCGGATGAAATTAACACTTCCGCATTTGTTTTACCCATCCGCATTTCTTGAGTTCCTCATCAACCGCATTTGTGGATGAGTGTTCAAAATTCATGTACTTTCAAACAAAAATAAACAAGTTCTTAACCTCTTCTGTCACAATGAATGATGATCAAGTAAATGTGGAAATTTTGTCACATTTGCTACAGTGAGCAAATGCTGAACAAGTTCGATCAGACGCATTTGCTAAAGTGAGCAAATGCCGAACAAGTTTAATTAACTGCATTTGTTACAGTGCACAAATGCTAATGAACTTCGTTCTTCCGCATTTGCAACAATGCACAAATACGGATAGAAGAAAACTTGTGTAGTCAAACTTCGGCATTTGCTATAGTGTATAAATGCGGTAGTCGAAACTCATAAGTTTTACTCTTTCGCATTTAGAACAGTAATAAATACGGATGTTTAAAAACCATCCGCATTTGCTACAGTGTGTATTAAAATCTAACCGCACTTGTTCTAAGACTTGTAAAATTTTGTAAAAGCCATTTTTTGACTATTTAAAGCAAGTTCAAAAGGTCTTTTAATACTTTTCAAAATTGAGAGACTATATAGTGCGACGAGCGAAAACACTAAAATAATTCCTATGGAACACTACCCTTAAATGTTCATATTTGACCCTTAAAAGTCAAAATGATGAAAGCTACTTGACGTAGTATATATTATCATTAATCTAACTCATATGCCTCTAATGTAGGGTATATGGTTGATCTCTCATGGAGCAAGCTCCACAACATTAGTGGTTTTCTAGACCCTGATGTACCTGAGACTAAGTGGCTCAGAATGATTGAAGAAGGCAGACTATAGACCCATAGCTGAGAAGGCAAAGGGCAAAAGACCCATAGCTGAGAAGGCAAGCTATTTATGTTGATATAGAAGAAGGTGAAATTGAAGGAGGCTATGTGGCTGATGAGCCAATAGTAGTTGATAGTCCTGTGAAAGAAGAATGTTCAGTAGAAGAAACGGTGAAAAAGGCTCAAAATGATGATTTAATGGTTGAAGATATGTATCTGGTAAATCATGGATATGATCCAGATGAAGTCTTTGGCATGACTTATGAGGGGATGAAGGCAGAAAGGGAAAGATTGAACAAACTGCTAGACCCTACTATTGAAAATGAGTATGAGAAGACCATCTCACTTAAAGCGGACAAACCAAAACTATCTGCCAAGAAGAAGCAAACTTCAACTTCTCAAACTTTGTATCCTAATCCCTATACAATTTTCGATAGGGAAATGAAGGATTATTTATCAAGTCAAGGTTTCACCAAGAGGAAACTTGGTAACATGAAAACAAATTCCCTAAGGGCTGTTGTCCTTAGGTTGATTACTGAGAAGAAGCAGAGAATTAAAACTCTGGAAGATGAGATTACTGGCAAAAAGCCAAGATCAAGAGTGTCTGCTCAAGACATGCAACTCACTCATCGAGATCAAGACTCTTTGGCACCCATGCTTCATAGATATCCTGAGTGGTTTGCTGAGCCATCTCAACTGAAACTTCAAGAAGGGCTTACCACTACAGAGATGATTAAGGGTGTGTCTACTCTAAAGTGCAAAACGGATCAGAAAATCATTGCCTTGAAGTACGGTAGTGATTGGAACATCTTTATGGTCAAGAGGATCTCTGGGCTGGTATAATTATTTACAGAGTACTCTGCTCTAGTAAATGCCTTAGAGATCCATGACTAAAAGAACTAGCTCAATTAGAACTAATCAATCACAAAGCTATGGTTAGAGGCTATGAGTTTGTAGAAATACTTAGAAATTTCAAGAGAACCGACAACTTCAAGTCTCTGAAAGCCATATGCATGAGGAAAGACAGATCATTCAAAAACCCTCTAGAGAAGAGACAAACAAAACCAACATAAGAGTTAGTGTTTCCAGAATTAAGAGTGAAACCTACAGAGTAATTAAAGTGAAAAATGGTGGCTGGCACTCATTTCTCAATACCAATCTCTAACATTTACTATGATGAGAAGACTTATGAGTTGGTGATTGAGAGGAAGTGGGGTGGGAAAAAAGGTGCAAAAATCAGATTGTTTAGTGGTTATGAAGTGAGACTATTAGATCAATCTTACATACACTATATCTTCACCAGACACTTCAGAGAGATATCTAACAAACATAGTCAAGAAGATATGCACTTTTTTCTAAAGTGAAACAAGATACTAAATATGGCATATGACCAGATCATTGCCAAGAGGGAGAAAAGAAAGAAGAAAAGGACACCTCTACAGTTGGACAACATTGTAAAACTGTAGGTTGATGTAGATGGTGCTTTGTTGATTCACAGGGATGGGTTGTCTACAGTATCAATTTGGAAACTAGTTTCACTCAAGAAACTGCCATTAGAAGCCATCCATGCAATGAGTCAAATGAAGATAAACGTGCTTAATAGAGAAAATATGGTTGTATAATCCTTAGGGGGAGTATTGTTGGACCCCGAAAGGATCATACATGCCAATTCAATTGGTGAGTTGATGGTTTTTTATAGAATTCCCATAAGTCCAAGTGTCAATGCGGATGAAGATTTTGCAGTAGAAGAACAAGTATTGGCTTACCGCATTTGTTAATACGGAAGGCAAAGAATAAATACTGACAAGTATTTGTTCTTCCACATTAACAAATGTAGAAGAATAGAAGCAATGCGGACAATATTTTGTTCATCCGCATTTGCCAATGCGGATGACCGGACAAGAATGCGCAGAAGTAATTGTACATCAGCATTACCTAATGCAGATGACTAACATACTAATGCGGAATAGCTCAGTTTATGTCTAGTATGGTAAGTCCCTAATTACAGTGGCCAGTTGTGATTAGCCACTTACTTTACTCATCATACCCCAAGCATTACCTATCCTGACTACATCAGTATCTAAATCTACTAAAAGCACACAAATCAGATAACACGCGCACGTAATGTTGGTTAACATTAAGAAAATACTTCATGGCATGCAGCTACTCGGACTGGCATCCCTTCCCTCTCCGTCCCATTTTCAGTTTAAGTTTAGGGTACTTTTGAAAATTTACCCGTTTCACTTAAATTTTGGTTCTGATACCAACTTATAAGGCCCCGTTACCGGGACACTTACAGCTGCCAATTATCACACATAAAAAATATAATTATATTAACTTAAATAAAATATTGCACCAGAAACATTAAAACAAAACATTTTCATTTCGTTATAAATGCTTTTACACATTAATACAACATTCGTTACAAAACATCATTTGTTCGCATTACAATGCAAAAATATTAAGCAAAAGAATGTCATCCAAAAAGAGCCAAGTAGCACCCCGTGCCATCCTTGGCAACCTTTACCCGCAAACTGGAAACACATAAAAGTCAGTGTTGCTAAGTGAGTTCTAGTTTTATAAAAACGTTATATTAGCTTTCATTTGTTAAAACATTTTCTTTACTATCGCATGTGATCACACATCATATGTACATCAAAGTAATAATTATTATCTTCGTCATCTTTCGTTTCGTACATTTCGCACGTTTCGCACATTTCGTACTTATCGCACTTTTCGTACATTTATTATCTTTCACTTCTATCTAGGTCCTGTCATATTCTTATCTCCTTTCTTGAGCACAAAGCTATATCTTCTAGGGTTAAGCGACGAGGACCCCATAACACACAGTAATTACCAAATCGCACATATAGAGTAGTCACATAGACTAAATCCCCTGTGTGTGTGAACTATTATGGGTTAGCCAAAATCAGACGCTACATAACACACAGTAATTACCAAATTGCACATATTGGAGAAGTCACCTAGACTAACTCCTACTGTGTGTATGAACCCTTATGAGTTAGCCAAAATCGCACGTTGTAAACACATAGTTGAGCTTACAACTCCCAATGAGTTGTGAACCTCCTTTCATTTGCTTGCAAGACTTTTCATTCATTCATTATCTTCCACTCTAATTATCTTAAATCTTTCGCTTCATTAAGATAATACTTTACGTTCATTATCATAATCACACCACGTAAAGTCACATCATAATACGTAGTAAGGAATATAAGAAAACAAATCATACATAAGCATAACATCATCACACATCATACTTAACATATACCATAATGCATACATAACTTTCATCATACCTACCATCGTGCATAATCATCAATCATACATGTTGGGTTTGTTAGAACATAGTGACATTGTTTAACCGTTTAAACTATGTGAAAAAACGCAGCGGAAAGAGGTTTATAACATTCTTTGTTTTCTGAAATTTCAGGTTTTATATTGATGTTATAAGATATGAACAAACCCAAGAACATAAGGATCTTATATATGTGAATAAACTAGCTATATCAACACAAAATATACATTATGGACAGCTATAAAAGGAGCTGCCATAAACT
>BJCM01274074.1:0-14099 GCA_018326385.1 Flaveria bidentis | reverse complement strand
GTTTTATAATTTTAGGGGGAGAATAGGTCTAGGAAATAAAAAAACGAGGGAAAAGGAGAGGCAAGCTGATAATAAATAAGATCGTATGTGTGATACCGATTCAATAGTTGGAATATGATAGTACATAGGTACAAACCATTTGAGACTTTAAAAATCAAAATTAAAAAAGATGCAAAGCTCAAGTACAAGTCTGTGTAGTCTGAGCAATATAAAAGGAAATATGATAGATAAGCTAGCTACTACTAAGGTAACACAAAGAAAGTAGACCTAGAGGTTGCTAGACCACAGATGATATGTCGGTTGATTCAACACAATAGATGACTAGACCTGTTGGTGATCTCAAGATTAAATTAAATGTTTGACTAGTTGTGGGTAACACCTTATCCCTTGTTAACATAATCAATAAGATTCCAATAAGGGGTGACGAGCAAAATAAACGCCACAAATACGTGCGTAAGACCAAAGCATGAGCAAAAGCACATAAAAAATGCAAATGCAATCAAACTGATAACCTATGGTGTTAGTGAGATCTATTCAAAAAGAATGAAAATCCTCAAATAAGAAGATAGGTTATGTGCCTCTCTGCTGTGCGGTGGCACTGACCTGAGGATAAGCATAACCTATATATTCTAGAACTCATTGTTGTTTGCCGCCTCTCTGCTATGCGGTGGCACTGACCTGGATTGGCTTCTCTTTGAAAGTTCTAAGAATAGTCTCTTCATGAGTACTACCCTAAGACTGCTCAAAAATATCCTTAGGAATGTTGATTACCGTATGAGTGTGGGATCCATAAATGCTTGTTGAAATAAACAAACCTTAAAACGATCACCAAACTGTGTTGAAAGTCTGTGTATGGATTTAAGAGGACAAGTATACTGACAATCACTATGGCTACAATTCTTGAAAGTTCAAATCAGTGTGGGGACCTAATAGTACTAGTATGATTTCCTAAATTTCCTAAATGACTTTAGATGAAAAACAAGAATAGAGCATTAAAGTCTTCTAAAATAACTTGTCCTGAATGATGTGTATCTCCTGTATGATTCCAGCTTAAATTGGTCCATGTATGGTTTAAAAGATTAAGGCTGCCCTCTTAGAAGAATTATTCCTTAGAGTTACATCTTAGGAGTTAACCCTCACAAAAACACAAAAACATGTCCTAGTTTAAGTTTCAACAGTATTTCTTTTATGTCAGTATAAAGTTAGTCTATTTCAGTTTTGTGTAGTATCGGACTATGTCATGGAAGTTGATAAGGGACCTTATCATCTAAAAGGTTAAGTTTGAGGTGACCACACATGCTTTCAAACAAAAATAAGTCACGTCTGACTTGACAAAATGATTTAAAAGGATCACGTCTGAGGTGATCAAAGGTTTTTTTAAAGGTAAAATTATCATGTCTGAGATGATCAAATGCTCATAACGTTTATTCATAAGTTAAAAGGGGTGTCAAATGTAAAATAGTCTTAAAGTCAAAAACCATGAGTATGACTCATTCGCACGACTGGATCATGATCATGGACTACTCGTACGATTGAAGGATACTAATATGCCCAATCTCACGATTAACCCACACGTATGGGACATACATGCGATTGGACCATCAGTACGACTCAAATCACACGATTGGACACCTAAAATGGGCAAACCGCATGGATGAAAGTGACCGAATGACTCAGTCGCACGACTGACCTCTAGTCGCACGACTGAAGGTGGCCGACTGTGCCAGTCGCACGAATGATCTTCAGTCGCCTGAAACAACTATGCGACTAGGCTCAGTCGCACGACTGAAGGGAACCCTAGTATAAATAGAGGGGCATTCGGTCGCAGTCATTCATCACCCCCTAAATCGCCCTAAGTTGCACGACACGTCGTTACCCTGCCAAAATTAAGTTTGAGCCTACAATATCACTAATTCTTGTGTACTGACGTTTTCCACTGACTATACAGGTATAATGCGGCTCAACACAATCATATTTCATTCAATTTGACTCCAAAATCGACAATTTCGGCCCAAAGCAAGAACCAAGACTTGTTTGACTAAATAACCTAATTAATCTAACCCAACAACTAAAATTAATGTTATTAGGTGTTAAGTATAATGATTGCGAGTCCAATGAATCAAAACACGACGTCTAATCATAAGAATTGCTCAAAACTTGAATTTGAATTGAACAGCAGTCTGTCATGCGAATGGACAGGTAGATGAACTTCAGTCGCACGACTGAGTAGTGAGAATGGCTATACCAAACGACTGAACCATGCATACGAGTTCAGTCGCACGACTGGTGTAAACGAATGAGCTTACATACGTTTGAACCTAGTCGCATGTTTAGCCGTACGTATGAGGTCATTCGCACGACTAGATCTCAGTCGCACAGTCTCATTCGCACGATAGAACAAAAAGAATTTATAGTCAAAATGATTCAAGTTATTACTCATCAACGGATGCTAACGTTTCTATTTATTATGTAATAGATGGCTAGTCGTTGGACTATGAGCACTAAGCACAATATCTGTGTTCATCTAGATCTGACCTCAAGGAATGCTTCAGACTTCTCTGGCATCATTACCTTCCTACGGAGATCGAGGATCTTCCATGCCATCTCAACTCCTTGTACACATGATCGCTCGATTCAGCAGGCCTTCTGGGAAGGCTCAGTTGTTGATAGATCCTCAGAGCCCCATCGCATCAGGAGTTTGATATTTGGAGAGGATATAGAGATCATATCACCGAGGATGATCTTCGGACGGTGCTACAGTTCGGGGTGATGCTGACTGTCCCACTCGATTACACCCCCTTACAGTCCAAGGCTGCTTCTTGAGCGCTAAGTACTCGGGGGACATCAATGTAGGGGTGCTCAACAAGAGCAACCTGTGCCCCTAGTTCAAGTACCTTGTGCATGTTCTGCTAAAGTGTATAGCTTCTCGGAAGGGAGGTTTTGATGAGCTCTCGGATCAGATCCAGAACGTGTATGCTGCATTGGTGTTGAACCACCCATTCAACTTCTCCAGGATGATCTTCACCTACTTGGTGGAGAACATTGAGGGGAAAGGGAATGAGGGCTTCTGCATGTACCCACGATTCATGCAGATGATTATTGACCAGAAGCCCCCTTCCTTGCCAAAGGAAAAAGAGGATGCTGTGATCCTAGAGGTGATGGACGACACTACTCTAGGTTGTATGAAGGTCTACAGGGGAAAGCAGGTCAAGCCCCCTGTGAGGAGACTTTTCGGGCATCTGGCCCGGGAGGATTACGTGGCGCCGGCAAGGCGTAAATGGCGTCACGTGGATAGTGACTCAAAGATTGAGCAGATACAGCTCCCGGGAGATGACTCCGATGATGATGACAGTGGTGATGCTGGAGATGTCGGGCCCACTCAACAAAGGGCCACCACTGCTGATATTGCGTCTCCAGCATCTTCCCTCACTAGAGATGTAGTAGAGACTGTTGGATTCCACTAGGATTTAATACCTGGTGAGGAGGAGGAGTCAGATGAGGAGCCGTTGACCTGGACTGTGCGCCGTCAAGTCGTAGCCACAGAACGGGGGCTTCGGGCGGTTAGTGAATGCCCTGGCGGATCGGGAGAGACTGCTGCTGATCCTACATATGCTCCCGATCAGCCGAGTCGTGTTCTAGGGGGAGCATCCTCCTCGACAGGATCGAGGAAGAAGAGGATGGCTCAGCCCCACTGTATGAAGAAGAAGAAGAAGAGAAGACGCACCTTCATCACTACTACCACCACAGCCACCACTACACCTACCACCACCACTCAACCTACCACCACAACCACCACAACATCATTCATCCCTACACCACCACCACCTTCATCTATACCACCCCCAATCTCCACCATAGCCACCACTACATCATTCACACATACACCACCACCACCTTCATCTATACCACCTCCGATCTTCACCACTGTCACCACCACCACTAGCCATCCTGCAACACCATCTTCTTCCACCCCATATTCATCAGGATCACCTTTGCCTCCCAGTGGGGTAGAGGAACAACTCTCAGCACTCAACCGTATGGTGCTGAGGCTGTTAGTTGCAGATGAGAAGAAGTGCACTCAGATACGACAGCTTGTAGACCTGACCACTGCCCAATCTCAGATACGCCCACACACCATCTCATTAGTGCATAGTCTAGCTAATTATGTACTTATCAGGTAAATTTTGGCTCTGGGTACTTCTTATATTACATAATTTATTTTTTTGTTATACTCGGTGTAGATCAGTTCAGTTTCAGTATTATATGGTCAGTTCTATATCAATGTTATATGCTTAGAATATGATTTTGGTTTCGTATCATATGAATCAGTTTTGTATCAGATATCAATATTATATGCTTAAAGTCATTACCATTGTTATTTTCGTTACTGAACAACTTTTGGCTCAACCGTATTTTCTTTTTTGGTGTTTTCTTATTTATTTGTAGGAAATTAGGATAATTCGGGAAATCAGTGCAGAGTGAATTGAAGATCAAGATTATCTTTTGCTTTAATTTATGTAATAAACACATTAATTATATTCTTTCGGATTATTTGGTTTGTTTTTATTTATTCCTTCTTATTGCCTATTTAATATCATGGATTTGGTTTTTTATTTAATATCTGTAATAGTGACACGGTATCCACTCGGGGTTGGGGTGTTCCAGACAAATAACTGGAACTCAAATCCGATGGAATCTGGTATTTCATGGATATACTTTGGGTACCTTTGTATGGAAACCTAAGAAGCTTGGTTCTGAGTGAAGCATATAAGTCTAAGTATTCCATACACCCTCGTAGTGACAAAATGTATCATGATTTTAAGGCGCATTATTGGTTGCCTCATATGAAAGCAGACTTAGCTACATATGTGAGCAAATGTTTGATATGTTCTAAGGTTAAAGTGGAATATCAGAAATCATTTGGGTTATTGAAACAAACTGAGATTCCCTTGTGGAAGTGGGAACAAATTTCTATGGATTTCATTACTAAGTTACCCAAGACTCCTAGTGGTTGTGACATGATATGAGTGATCGTGGATCAACTGACTAAGTCAGCTCAGTTCTTAGCGATTAAGGAAACTGATAAACTGGATAAGTTAACTCAAATTTATCTGAAGGAGGTAGTTTCGAGACATGATGTGCCGATCTCGATTATTTCTAATCATGATGCTCGTTTCACATCTTATTTTTGGCAGTCGTTATAGAAATCTTAAGGTATGCATTTGGATTTGAGCATTGCCTATCATCCGTCGACTAATGGGCAAAGTGAGCATACTATTCAAACTTTGGAAGACATGTTACAAGCTTGCGTGATTGAGTTTAGAAATAATTGGGAAATTACCTACCATTGGTCGAGTTTCGTACAACAATAGTTATCCCACTAGCATCAAGGCCGAACCATTTGAGGCATTTTATGGGCGAAAGTGTAGATCACCAGTTTGTTGGGAGGAAGTTGGTGATAGTCAGCTGACTGGCCCTGAATTGGTGTACGAGACTACCGAAAAGATCGTACAAATACACAATCGAATAGCTATAGTGTTAGATAGACAAAAGAGCTATGCAGACAAGCGACGCAAACCTTTATAGTTTTAGGTCAGTGTCAAAGTGTTGTTGAAGATCTCACCATGGAAATGCATCATTCGATTTTACAAAAGAGGCAAGCTTAATCCGAGATACGTTGGACCATTTGAGATTCCTGAAAGGATAGGTTTAGTGGCGTATCGATTAGACTGCATGACTCACAAAGTGGCAGTCACAATGTATTTCACATCTCAACTCTGAAAAAGTGTTTATCTGATTACACTTTGGTTGTACCACTCAAGGAAGTAAAAGTGGATGAGCAATTGCGCTTTGTTGAGGAGCCTGTTGAAGTAAGGGACCATGAGGTCAAAAGTCTTAAGCAAAGCAAGATACCTATAGTCATAGTTCATTGGCACTCGAGACGTGGACCGGAATCCACGTGGGAACACGAGGATTAGATGAAGCTCAAGTATCCTTATTTGTTAGAAATGACGGTGACAGTCGTGGAAGGTACCGATTGGGGACGAAATTTCTTTCAACATGGGGATGTGTGACAACTCACTCGATTTTGTTATGGCAATGTGGTAAACCAGTGATGTAACATAACCATGTACCGCAATTTTCAGGACAAAAATTCATTCAACATGGGGATTGTGTGACATCTAGTAATTTTCCATTACCAAACTCTATAAATTCCGTTAGGTCTTACATACACGTGTCATGAGCACACAAGTTGTCTTTGAACATTTAAGACTTAATAACAATGATTTATGATAAACAATAATAATCTAATTAATAATGTTGATTATTAGTTGTGGTTATGTTGTTTGTGAATTGTAATGCCCCGTTTACGGAATGCTTACAGTTGGTCATTCATAGCGCAAAACATTTAAATCATGATATTTTGTAGCGAAATTTAAACTTTTCATATATAATTGTAGATACATGACAAAACATTATTCTTATAGTTGTATCATAAAAAACTTGACAATTACAACCATCATCTCAAAATATAGAATGCCAGAATCGGATTGTTCCAGTAGCTATCTCATCCATGCCTGCACACCTCAGCTGCATCGTAACCTGCCAACTATTATGCACACAAAGTCAGCTACGGTGAGTGTGTTCTAGTTTATTAATAAAATACTTATTCATAGGTTTCAAAACCTTCATATTTATTTCGTGATCTTTCATCATTACATACATATCATCATATTAATTTCTTATCATTCGTTTCATTAGCTTTGTCTTCATCATAAACGAAATTGCACACATCAAGAGCCCCCTGTTGATTGACAAAGAATGTTGATCCTTTTCGGTACACATGATCATGGTAGCTAACCCACGATAGTTGATCCACATTGAAAGGTACATAGCTCGCTCATGAATACGAATCCATCATCATACATCAAACTCGTCTAACACATAACCCGTAAGGTTAATTTGGTCCATAATCCATTTCTCTATTTTTTATATTATATAAATAACAACTAAGCCTATTTTAATTATTTGACTCGTTTAGAATTTTAGGGTGTTACTAGTCTCCCCCAGTTATTTAGGTCTCATCCTCAAAACCTGCCAGTCATTAAACAATTGAGGATAATGCTGCCTGATCTCCTCCTCGTACTCTCACGTAGATTCCGATCCATTTATTTTTTTGGTTTTTTATAGTCAATAATGGCCACCGGTTGCTCCATATAATTGAGTCATTCATCCACCTCGATATCCTCAAATAGAACCACCATATCCTTGTGAGGTAAATACTTTCTCAGATTAGATACATGGAACATTAGATGAATCCCACTTAGCTCATCGGGCAACTCTAATCAATATGTTACTTCCCCTACCCAAACAATGATTCAGAAGGGTCCTATATACCTTGGGTTTAACTTTCCCCGCTTCCTGAACCTGATGATTCCTTTCCAAGGCAAAACTTTCCACGTCACTTTACCGCCCTTCTTGAATCCGATCGGTCTATGTCTTTTATTGGTGTACGACTTCTGTTTATGCTTTGCTGCCTTCATAAAGGCCATGATCTTCTGAAACTTTTTGGTCGTAGCATCAATAACCTCAATGCTTGTCAACTCCTTCTGTCTGATATCTCTCCAACACACAGACTACCTACACTTTCTACTATATAGCATCTCATAAGGGACATACTACTGTTGGCATGATAACTGTTGTTATATGAGAACTTGGCTAATGGTAAGTGTCCGTCCCAACTTCCACCGAAATCAATGACGCATGACTGAAGCATATCTTCTTACGTCAAAATGGTTCTCTCCGACTAACCATCTATCTGTGGATGGTAAGCTATACTTATATGTAACCTCCTCCTTATCACATCATGAAATCTCTCCTAAAACATCGATGTAAACCAAGTGTTATGGTCAGACACGATAGACACCGGTATAACCTGATGAGTTATAATCTCTTTGATAAATAGATCCACCAATCTCTCAAATAAAAACGTCTGACAAATCGATAGGAAGAGAGCACTCTTAGTTAGACGATCAACTATCACCAATATAATATCGTATCCTGTTGTTGTACATGACAAATTTTTAATGAAGTCCATGGTGATGAGCTCCTATTTCCACTTGGGTATATCCAAGGGTTGGATCTTCATGTATGGCTTTTGATCCTCTATCTTCACTTGCAAACAAGTCAGACACTTACTCGCATACCTAGCCACGTCATGCTTCATTCCCGGTCACCAATAATCTTTCTTCAAATCCTAATACATCTTCGTGGCACCAAGATGAATGGAATATCGAGTCTTCTGAGCCTCATCCATTATCTTCTCCTATAGATCCCCATAACTAGGACTCCACATCCGCCCCGATCGGGTCCTGAAACCAAGATTGTTGTCACCCAATTCGATGACTAGACCTTTTATCCTTTCGGAGTTAATATGATCTTCTTTCAGCAGTTCGTCCTGAAATTATTTGACATGCTTCATCACATTAAAGGTTATAATCAACTGAGAAGCATTCCACCGAATCGACTTGGGTATCTCTTTTTTGCTAAGGGCATGTTCTATCATGTTGGTCTTGCCTGGATGGTAATGGACCTCACAAACATAAACCTTGATAAACTACAACCATCTCCTTTGTCTCATGCTCAATTTCTTTTTCTCGAAGAAGTACTTCATGCTTTTGTGATCATTGAAGATGGTGCACTTCTTCTCGAACAAGTAGTGCCTCATAATCTTCAATCCAAAGACCATAGTCGCTAACCCTAATCATGAATAGGGTAGTTTGTCTCGTGGATCTTCAATTTTCGGGATGTATAGGCAATAACTTTCCCTTGTAGCATGAGTATGCAACCAAATCTTGCATAAGAAGAATCCAAATAAAGCACCAAGTCTTCTCTCCCTTCGGGTAACGTCAAGATAAGAGCTTGAGTCGATGCCATCTTTATCTCTTTGAAATCATTCTCCTGCTCTAGACCCCATAGGAACTTTACATCCTTAAGAGTCAACTTGCTCTACGGAGAAGCTATCTTGGATATCTTGGAGTAGTGTTGGATGAATCTTATGTAATAGCTCACCAAACCCAAGAAACTATGGATCTTAGATGGCACCTTTGAGGAGTTCCATGGCATCACCTATCAACCTTCTCCGTGTCCACCATGATCCCTTAAGGATTAACAAAATGATCTTAAAACTGAACCTCTCACAACCAGAACATACATTTGAAGTACTTGGCATATAGCTTCTCCATTCTAAGCGTCTCTAGTACCTACCGAATATGGCCGACATGTTCCTCCTAGCTCTTGAAGAAATGAAGATATCATCACTTAACAAAATAACTAATTTATCCAACATTAGCCAACACACCTGATTCATCAAGTCCATAAAAGTAGCTGGCGTGTTGGTTAAACCAAAGTACATCACGAGAAATTCTTAGTGTCCATAACCCGCTATACAAAGCTATCTTAGGAATATCTTGCTCCTTCACCTTCAGTTGACTGTAACCCGCTCGAAGATCTATCCTCGAGAACCAATTGAAACCTTGGTTCTGATCAAACAAGTTATCAATCCTCAGTAATGGGTACCGATTCTTCACCGTCAACTTATTTAACTCACGGTAGTCAATGTACATTCTCATACTATAGTCTTTCTTCTTTAAAAATAAGACTGGAGAACCCCATGGAGAGATACTCGGTTGAATGGACCTCTTATCTAGTAACTCTTAGAGTTGATTCATCAATTATTCATCTCAGAGGTTGCTAGACGATACGACGCCTTAGCAACAGGTTGGGCAATCGATCTGGAACTCAATCTCATGGTCAGGTAGCACACCTGATAGATCCTCAGGGAACATGTCTGGAAAATCACACACGACTGGTACATCCAACAATTGTGGTACTATCGTGTCTGCATCCTTCACATAGGCCAGATAGGCACCACATCCACGCCTCATACACTTTTCTTCCACCACCATCGAAATTACTTTTGGTACCGTGCAAACTATATCGCTATAAATCGTCACCAAACTCCCACTGGCCCCGATCAAACAAATCATCTTCTTGCCACACATGATATTTTCCTCATAGGCGGCTAACCAATCCATTTCTAGGATTAGATCAAATCCTCCTAAGGCCATCACAAATACTCATGTAGGAAACCTATGGCCTTCTAATTCTATCACCATCTTTAATCCTATAAGACTCAAATACTAACACCGTCATTCAAGATAATAGCTCAGATTATGTCAAGTATAATAAGTCCCTCCTTACAATGGCCAGTTGTGATTAGGAACTTACTTTACTCTTCATTCCCCAAGCATTTCCTATCCTGAAAACATTAGTATCCAAATCTACTAAAAGCACATAATTCACATAACACACGAACATAATTCCGTTTTCCATTAATTTACATAAAAAAGGTTACATAAAACATTTACCTACAAGCATGTAGCTATTAGGACTACCATCTCTTTTCCTCTCATCCCATTCTTAGTTTAAGTCTTGGTCTAAAATAATTTTATCCAATTTTCTTAAACTTTGGCTCTCATACCAACTAGTAAGGCCCTATTTTCGGAATGCTTACAGTTGGTCATTCATAGCGCAAAACATTTAAAACATGACATTTTGCAGCAGAAATTAAACTTTTCATATATAATTGTAGATACATGACAAAACATTGTTCTTATAGTTGTATCATAAAAACTTGACATTTACAACCATCATCTCAATATATAGAATGCTAGACGCGGATCGTTCCACTAGCTATCTCATCCATGCCTACTCTCATCAGCTGCATCATTACCTACCAACTATTATGCACACAAAGTCAGCTACGCTGAATGAGTTCTAGTTTTATAATATAATACTTATTCATACATTTCAAAACCTTCACTTCACTTCATTAGCTTTCATTTCATCATAAATGAGATTGCACACAACAACAGCCCCTTGTTGATTGACATAGAATGTTGATCTTTGTTGGTACACATGATCATGGTAGCTAACCCCCAAAATTTGATCCACACTTCAAGGCACATAGCCCACTCATGAATACGGATCCATCATCATACATGAGACTCACATAAGTGAAGTCCATCATAGTTCTTGCAAGACTTTTCATCATAATACAGTCCCGGGTAACATTCTTTAAGTTCCACTTTTCATTAATATTGTCTTTCCTTTCTCTTTACACAATACTTTACTTATTACACATATAGCATTCAAGTAAAGCTTTCATAAAAATCTTTTTGAACACAAGAGAAAGTAGCTTAAGGTATCATAATTCATCGTAAGCCTCATCATAAATAGGCACATTCGTATCACTTAACCTATCGAGCACTAGCTAACTATTCATCCTATCTCTCGTATAGTAATCATACATCTTAGGCTAGTATCTCAAAAGTCATAGAGTTAAGCAATTAACATAATGAAGGTATGCATAACAGCTCCAAAACCCATTCAAAACTTGTAAATGATGGGATTTAGAACTCACCTGGTCTCCGCAAATAACTTCACCTAAAGAACACTCATGATACATAGTCTGCATACGAATTAATATACAAACATTTTATTTTCTACACAATTTCTCTGCTAGTTTCTCTGCTAGTTTCTCTGCTAGTCTCGCAGCTAGTTTCGTAGCTACTCGCTGCTAGTTTCGCATGGCATTTTCTACTAATCTTCATTGGAATGCATGGCTGCACAACAGTAGTTTTGCTGGATGAATCCACAGTTCACACGAAGAACTGATAGTTTCTCTAGACGAACTGACATTTTGTCTAGACAAACTAACAGTTTCTCAAAACGCATAAAAAGGACGATCCAATCCGTTTTAACCCAAAACTTCAAACTTTTACATCCAAATCAATAGATTTTCATGTATGAACTTATATCAAAGCTTTTTACATGATTTCATGCCTAAAAACATGAATTTTGTGTTGATTCTTTACCACTTTTCAAACTTCTAAAACCCTAGAATCTATGTATGATTAAAAGGGACATTTGGATGATGATTCTTACCTAGATTCTTGCTATTTCCTTGTTGTTTAATGCCCAAAAATGTAGATCTTCAATCCTTTGATCCATAAAGCCCCAAATCTTCACTTTTCTCCACTTTCTCTCTCTACACTCTCTCTAGAAGGTTGGTTGTTTGAGTTGCAAATGAGAAAGAATATGACTGATTTGTATTTATATACCGGGTGTTCACGGGAGCTTAAACTCGTATAACATATAACTCGTAAGGTTAATTTGGTCCATAATCCAATTCTCTATTTTTTAAATTATATAACCCCTAACAAAGCTCATTATTATTAATTTCCTCGTTTTGAATTTTGGGGCATTACATGAATTTTAAGTATTATTTATGAATTTTACTTGTTAATGTGACAACGTGCTATATTGTAAGGTACCGTTCCCGGGACTCTCACAGCTGGTCAATCATCGCGCATAAATCATATAATTTACACTTGCTTTTACTAAAATATTGTAGCGGAATCATTTTAAACAAATATTTCATTTCTCATGAATAATCGCTTTTGCAAAATAAATCAACTTTCATTCCAAAATATCGCTTGTTCGTATTACAATGCAAAAACATTTTCGCAACATTAAATGGATGCCATCCAAAACAAGGCAAGTAGCCACCTCGTGCCATACTCAACAATATTTACCTGCCAACCGGAAACACATAAAACTCAGCTTTGCTGAGTGAATTCTAGTTTTACAATAACATTATATTACCTTGCGTTCGTTAAAACATGTTTTACTATCGCACATGATCACACATAATACGTACATCAAGGTAATAATTATTATCTTTCATCGTCGTTTGTTTTATACATTTATTATATTTTCACTTATATCTAGGTCATGTCGTATGCCTATCCCCCCTCTTAAGCACAAAGCCATATCATCTAGGGTTAAGTGACAAGGACTCCATATTGCATATATCACACGTATGGAGTAGTCACATAGACTAAATAAGGGTTAGCCAAGATCGCACGCTGTAAACACATAGTTGAGCTAACAACTCTTAATGAGTTGTGACCTCCTTTCATTTGCTTGCAAGACTTTTCATTCATTCATTATGTTCCACTTCATTATCTCAAATCTTTCACTTCATTAAGATAATACTTTACGTTCATTATCATAATCACACCTCATAAAGTCACGTCATCATATGTAATAAGGAATATAAGAAAACACATCATACATAACATACATAATCATCATTCATTATCATAGCATCATGGATAAGCATAGCATCAATCACAAATCATCATTCATGCCATATAATACATCGCCCATCACATCATCTATGACCTCAAAAAGTCAACTTACAATACCCCCAGGAACCTCCGAAGTCAAAGCCTATATTTACATTTTCCCCATAATTCAGAAACATATTGTAAGTCTTAGGCACATGGGCACTATGCAGGCGCATGGCCTTCTGGGTGCATGGGGAACACTTAGGCACATGGGCACTATTTAGGTGCATGGCCCATCACTTAGTCATTCTGGGCAAATTCTAGGTGCATGGGCACTATGCAGGGGCATGAGTGCCTAGGAGCATGGGCTTTCTGGGCGCCTAGACACTTAGTAAATTCAGCCTAAACCTAGACGCATGGTTACTATTTGGGCGCATGGGAACACTTAGGCAGTTATGAATCGTTGGGTGCATGGGCCAATATTTAGGCGCATGGGCAACCAACTTACAGTAAACATCATATTTCAGTCCCCAATCCATCATCTAACAGGTTCTAAGCATAACACTAGCATTCTAGGCCATTGAAACACATTCATAACATAATCATAACCATATTAACACCCAAATCAAACCCCACCCACAAATACATTCATACACATACATGAGGGTGATGGGTGCGGATAGTATATATATATTTTGATAAAGATTTGTAGAGAATTATGAAGAGGCTGAAGCAACCAAAGTCCTCCTTCAGAG
The DNA here is from genome assembly GCA_018326385.1 of Flaveria bidentis. Taxonomy (NCBI): domain Eukaryota; kingdom Viridiplantae; phylum Streptophyta; class Magnoliopsida; order Asterales; family Asteraceae; genus Flaveria; species Flaveria bidentis. Next base: position 148 of record BJCM01274074.1, on the reverse strand, counting down.
AACTTCTTCAGCTGTTGTGACAACCTCTGTTGTCTTCAGCTGTTGTCTTCAGACTTTGTCTTCAGCTGTTGTCTTCAAACTTTGTCTTCAGCTGTTGTCTTCAGACTTTGTCTTTAGACTTTGTCTTCAGCTGTTGTCTTCAGACTTT
>BJCM01274068.1:0-15648 GCA_018326385.1 Flaveria bidentis | reverse complement strand
GGAGGCCTTTGATAGGTCCAAGACATATAAATCATTATATCTTGAAGCTGACATTAAGACTTGTTTCTCCGGTATCACATACTCCTTCTTCAACATATAGCACTTCTTGTTGTCAATGACGACCTTGAATCCTTTTGTCACTAATCTGGGATACAGAAAGTAAATTATTTTGAAGTTGTTGACATAGTTTACCTTATCAAATTTCACTTTCTAGTTTCCCACTTCCCCTTGTGCTGTGATATAACCTCCTTTATTTCCAGCAAATGAAACGTGTCCTCCTTTAATTTGTTTGACATTTGACAAGAGAGACAGGTTTCCAATCATGTGCCTTGATGCTCCGCTATCAATAATCCCGGTATTGGTAGAAGCACTACAACGGACACCCTACACATTAAAAGGAAATGATTAGTTGAGGTTAGGGACCCAAGCCTTAACTGTCTTGGGTGACCCAGAGGCATTACATATCATGAATTCTATCCACTGTCCATTTGAGGAAGACGGTAGATTATTTTTCTTCTTGTGCTCATTATCAGACATTGGACTTGTTTTTTCTTTCCATAGGCCGGTTTTGTTTAAGGCATGTTTGTGATAAACAAACAGCTGCCTTATGGTTTGATCTTTACATTCACTAATTCTTCTTGGTGGGATGATAGAACTCCTTTTAGAAGAACTTAGTTTAGGATCATGAAGTTCAATTTTCTTTCTTGGTGTCTCATAATAAGGACAGTTAGAAGCAATGTGTCCATACTTTTCATAATTGTAGCATGATCTACTTTCGACATGTTGGTGGAATTGTTTTTGTGGGGAAGTGTATGACACAGGTGTAACTTTAGTTTGTTTGGGTTTTGACACTTCTTGCTTAGATGTTTGATCTTCTTTATCAAAATTAATTGTTTGAACCTTTTTAACATCTTTACCCTTTTGTTTATTTGGACTTAGACATGATGCACGTGATTGGTTAACTTGTTTGGTTTTTTGGGTTCAGAATTAGACATGTTTGAACCTGACTTTACCTTAACCCTTTAAAAATTTTCATCCAAATTAACAATAGGCATTTTAAATTTTGACTTTAAAGTGGTCTCCTTTTGTTTATAGGTTTACTTATGGAATCTCGATCACTTACAAGAGGAGTGGATACCACATGATCCTTGATTGGGTTATTATTAATTGGTTTGCATTTAGCATTCAACAAGGTCTCATGTGGTGGTGGAACCACTTTGTAATCCAAACCCTCCCCGTTGTTGCGTTCTCTCACTAAGTGCTAAACTATGTGAGAAGAACTAGTCCAACTATGCAGTTTTTGTTTTAAGGAATTTATTTCCACTTCTAAAACTGCTTTTTGTGCCACAACTTTGGTTTCCCTTAGTTGTTTATTTAACTGTTCTATTTTCTCTTTATAATTGTGCTCATTTTGTTTTAAAATCCGGTTTGCTTCTGTGTATAGTTGTAAGTTATTTACTAAACTATCATTGTGATCTAATAGCCTAGCAAATATTGAGTCTATTCTTTCTCTAAATTTATTACATTCATTACAAGCATGACTATCAAAAAGTTCATTTTTAGTACTTACCTGAGAAGACTCTATTGAATCAGCCATCATAGTAGAGTTTGACTATTCAGGTACTGGTGATTCTGAACATGTTGTACAGAGTCCTTCTTCATTCAGGTGATTGACCATATTCGTAGTTTCTTCATTATGAGACATCACTAGTTCCACTACGATTTCACCTTCGCTTGCTGAGTCGTCATCCAAAACTTCAACACAAGGAATGTTGGATTCTCCTGGAGATTCAAAGCAAAAGGTCCAATCTTGCCCTTCATCGTCTTGTGCAGTCAAGGCCTTAGGTTCCTTGCTTGATGATGTAGCCCTTTTGGTGGGTTTATCTTGAGGATTGAAGGTGGAGAATGGATTACCATTACCTGTTTTCTTGGGCTTCACACATTCATGCTTGAAATAACCCTTCTCTCCACAGTTAAAATAAGTAACTTTTGGTTTTATCGAAACCAAAGGTAGTGTCTTTGGTGGCTATCAAGATCTGTCCCGTTTTCTTCACAAACTTCTTCGCCCTTCGGACATCACTAGCCAACACCCACATGATATCCGTTCTTTTGAGTTCAGTTTCATCTACCTGTAAGTAGTCTTCATCGGCGAGATGGCAGTTCCCAATCTTCCCCGCAACTAGACCATCAAAGGAGTGAACAACGGCTACTAGGAGATCCATATGCTCCTTTGCCACCGCTACTGTCACATTACTGAGATTCTCGGTCTTCAATTTCGTAGAATTTGCTTCAGGTGCTATATATTAGGTGCAAGATGACCCTGCCGTGTCAGATCCTGAAGTAATGGCTAGGGACGGAGCGGCTGAACTCGACACGAATGTCATTTGTAGTGGTTCTCCAGAAGTTTTTGGTTGAGGAGTTTAGTTGTACAGTGACGGGTTCTGATCATATGATCCGTTTTGAGACATGTACTTCATCCTCAACTCTTCCACTCTCAGCTTCAGAATGAAATCATTAATATCCAACTTTGCCAGCATATCATTCTGTCTGGGATTTGACACAAATGAAACCCACTTTTCTAGCAATCAATTTGTGAAATTCGACACCTTGTCTTCCATGGATGTGGTAACCCCATGAGTGTGCAGCTCATTCATCAAGTGGTACAAACTGTCAATGATGTCATCTAGGCTCTATTTTCCCATTGAAGAGAAGTTATCAAACTCCTTCTTTAAAGCCGTTGCCTTTAATGCCTTCAACGTTGCATTCCCGTCGTACCATTTTTCCAGAGCATCCCATAGCTTCTTGGCTTTCTTGTTCTTAGAAAATTGATGGAGTATATCCTTAGGAATTGATTGAGTTAAGAAAGCATACACCTTCTTCTCTGGATTGTACTTCACCTTTTGGCTATCAGTCATGCCACCCAAGGTAAGTTTTACTCCATCAGCACCAACTGGCATGCTATATCTAGTCTCGATTGATTCCCACAATTAGGATCAACTCCATTTAATTATATCTCGAACCTTTGCTTCCATTATGGGTAATCATCTAACATTATGAATTTAGTGGGATTATTGTGATTACCAACTTCATTTTCCAGAAACAATAGATTCTGGATCCGTGAATCCCTACCGTCAGTAAAAGATGAGTACTGATCTTCCATTTGTATAACATTGAATTTCAAACTTAAACCTTATTTCACTCGTGCAAATGGAGAGGTCCGAATAAATCAATCGTGCAATTGAACAAATGCGGTTGAGCCAATCGTGCGATTGGACTAATGCGGATGAACAGTCGTGCGATTGGGTAGATGCGGATGAACAATGTGAATGAGATTGCTTAGTCGTACGAATGGATGTGAGACTAAGTTCAATCGTGCGTATGGGAGATGCGAATGAGTTCAATCGTGCAATTGAGTCAATAGTGTGACTGAAGGCTGCTGGTTTTGAAAATTCAAGTGGTTTTGGTATTTTTGACACCAAATTACGAATTTTACGAACACTAATCTGCTGTAAGCTGAAAAACGTGAACTTTTAGATCTAGAGACGTCGAAAACACTATTTTAACCAAAAAGATGGTGTTTTTGAATGAAAAAACAAGATTTTTACACCAACCCGATCGAATCACAAACAAAATCAAGAGCCAAAGCTCTGATACCACTTGTAGGGACCGTGTACGTACGGAGTACTAACTGATTCTACGCGTATACCGACTCAAATAGTGCGGAATACTATTTGATTGGCGATCCAATCAGGGAGAACACAGTTCATATCAATATAACGATTAATGAAATGTTAAGAATGATTAGAGAACAATCAACTATGATCTATGAACATAGAACAGGTTTTCTTCAGTCTCTAGACGGCTAGGGTATGATTATGTGCATAGGTATTTGAATTGTTACGTTTTTTCACGATTTAAGTGGTATTTATAGGTTTGGCTCTTCCAATCGTATGACTGAACCATTAACATGGTTCTGTCGTGCGACTGAATCATGCAGTTGATCCATCCCCACGACTGAGGGTTCAGTCGTGCGATTGAGCCAATCTTATCTCTCAATCGTGCAACTAGTCCAGTCTCCTGGTTCAGTTGTGCGACTGGTCCATTAGCATGAAGTATTCATGTATATGGTCCATTAGCATGGTAGATTCGTATGAGAATTCACACGATTAAGTTTAAACATATTTCTCAACCATTATTGACTAAGAACTATGTAAACAACCACAAACGTATATAGTAGTTCAATATGCGTTATTACACAATAAACAATGAAAGATTAAACATTATAAACATCAACCACACTTGTATTTCATTCATAACCGTTCGATTACATATAAGTAAGACATGATAGACATATTGCATTAAACTCCTAAACTAGGTATACAGTATCGACACTTCATCAATCACTCCATAAAGAAAAGCACACTTCACATCAAGTTGATAGACCTTGAAGTTCTTGGATACAGCAAATGCCAAGAATATCGTAACAGCTTCTAGTCTTGCTACATGAGCAAAGACATCAGTGTAGTGAATCCCTTCTTCTAGTGTGTATCGTTGAACAACTAGTCTAGCTTTGTTCTTGATAATAATGCCTCTATCAGCCTTCTTGTTCCTAAACATCCATTTGGTTCCAATGGTAGTCTTCCTAAGAGGAAGAGGACAAAGGTTCTAAACATTCTGCCTTTTGAATTGAAGCAGCTCCTCTTGCATAGCTTCAACCCAACTTCCATCCTTTAGAGCCTCATCAACTTTCTTTGGCTCTATCTTTGACAGGAAACAAAAGTGAAGACAAACATTTGCTTCATGGGTTTATCCTCTTGTTCTTACCCTAGAGACAAAATATCCAATGATGTTTGTAGTGGGTGAGACTTGTGGATCTTAAGCTGAGGGATCACAGCAAGTTGCTGAGAAAGATCTAAATTAGAAAAATTTAGATCTGGCATAAAGTTTCTCCCATTACATCAGCACACTTATCAAGAGAAACTTGATCCAAGGAGTGTGTGACATCATTGATGTTGTCATCTATGGACTGGTTATCAGCATCAAGAAAGTCTTAATCACTATCACCACTACCATCATTGTCTTCTACACTTGAAGTATATTTATTTAGTTGTGCAGCTCTGAGCTGGAATTTGAAGGCATACCAGATGTATCAGTTGAGTTTGTCATTATGGTGCTCATACAAACCTCATTTGCAGAAGTAGTCCCAACTGGAGCTAAAGATGTGTTACTTGAAGGTGTTCTCTGCTAAAATCTTGGATCAGGATCACCTGTATTTAAGATTTCTATAGATCCTGAAACATTCTCACAAGATTTGTCAAAACAGTTGGTAACTAAATCAAGATCAAAAAGCCAATTAGGACCAAAACTAACCACACAGGGTGTGTGTTCATTGAAAGTCACATTGGCTGACTCCTAAAAAATTCTAGTTCTGAGATGGTATACTATGTAAGACTTAGCTTGGGAAGAGTATCCAATGAAGTGTCCATCATCTGATTTCTCAGCAAAATTTGGCAATTTGATCCTTGGTATTCAAGATGGTACAAGGACATCCGAATGACCTGAGAAAACCAATGAAAGCTTTCCTTTTGTGCCAAATTTCATAAGGAGTCTTCCCATGAGTCTTAACTACTAAAACTCTATTCTACACATAAAAGGCAATGTTGACTACCTCTGCCTAGAAGGTGATGGGTATTTTAGAGTCAGACAATATGGTATTTGTAGCTTCACTTAGTGTCATGTTTCTCCTTTCAGTAACACTATTCGGCTGAGGAGTCCTGGGAGCACTCTATTATCTTGTACTACCTTTTTCATAACAAAATGCATCAAGGATTTGGTTCTTGAATTATGTTCCCTGATCATATCGTATGAATTTGACCTTGTGAGCAGATTGATTCTCAATCTATAAGATGATATTTTTTAGAATCTCAGGAGTCGCATCCTTAGTTCTAAGGAAAAAGACCCAAGTGAGTCTTTTAAAGTCATCTGTGATCACTAAACAGTAAGAGGTCCTTCTTAGACTTATTACACTAGTGAGGCCAAAGAGATCCATATGTAACAAGTGTAGGGGTGTAGTGATGGAGTTCCTTTCCTTAGGCTTTTGAGATACCTTATGTTGCTTCCCTTTGAGGCATGCAACACAATGGTCATCACTTGTAAAGTTTGTTTTTGGCATTCCAGTTACCAAATAATTCTTAATTAGTTTATTCATGTTCTTAAAGTTTACATGGCATATTCTTTTATGCTATAGGAAAGACATCACTATTGGTTTTAGACAGAAAGCATGAAACTTCTCCGAAGGGAGATGTTTCTTGCAAATACATCTTGTACATGTTCCTTTTCCTAGGGGCTCTAAGCAGAATATGCTCATGAGGAATGACCACCCCGGACTTGAGAACAACACACTCATGCTTAGTAAAGAGCATGCTATGACTCCGATCACAAAATTGGTATACACTCAAAACATTGTACCCAAGCTCCTTGACAAAGTTTACCTTTTCAATGCTGAGCTTACCATTTGTGACCTTGCCCCTTCCAGAAATGTAACCACCTTCATCTCCTCTAAAAGCAACTAGCCCTCCATCAATCCTTTCAAAGTTCTAGAGGGTGACATATTGCCTGTCATGTGCCTGGAACAGCCACTACCAATTATCTAGACATTCTTGTTTGTCTTGAGTTGTCCCTGAACAAAGAAAAAGATTAGTTACATTTGGAAACCCAAGCATTTCTTGTCTTGGGCTCACAAAGAGAAACAAAAGGTAATGCAACAGTTAAAGATCCTATGGTTTTGCTATGAGGATCTTATGCTTTTGTAGATGGAGAATTTTCAGTCACTTGGTCTTTCTTAGACTTCCACACCACCTTTGGAAGCTTGGACTTGACCTTCAACACTTCAGAAGCTTTTAATACTTCAGAAGTTTTGATGACTAAACCTTCGGAAGATTCTATAGACATTGTAGTAGACTTCAGTGCTTCGGAAGTATTCCTTCCTTCCGAGACCAACTTTTCTTCCAAAAGCAATTTTACACTTGCCTTCTTCTTAGATTTGGAGCTACGAAGGAATCATATTTTCCTTCCGAAGCTTGAATCTTCTTAGAACTCTTGGAAGTCCTTGGTTTGGGCATATGAAGAGTAGCTTTAGGATTGTATGGACAATCCTTAGCAAGATGAGCAGTACTCTCACACATAACACACTCCATCCTCTTCTTCCCAGAAGCCTTCTACTGGAAATAAGACTGACTTTGGTCACATCCCTTCACCACCTTTATCTTTGCATATGCTGAAACAGTCCTTTTGGGGTGGGAACTGTTATTTGAGTTTCATGGTCCAGGCTGTGTAGCAGTGGTACACAGCAGAGTAGTCTTCTTCTGGGTACTGAGATGATTTGAACAAGAACAAGAAATCTTATTAGAAGAGTTTAGGTTGATTTCTTTAGTCTTCACTATTTCAAAACCTGTAGAGACAAAAACTTGCTTCTGCTTGGAGTCAATAGTAGCCTTGATCTCTTGAGCCTTCCTTGCTTTTCTTTTCCTCTTCCTCATCAAATTCTTTCTCATTGACTTGGTCATCCAAATCTTCTTTTTCTCCTTAGAAGGATAGTGGTCATTCTTAGAATCCTACTCTTCACTCTTCTCATAGGAATTCTTAACTATCACTTCTTCATCCTCTTCACTCAAAGGATCTATGAGAGGAAGCTCATCTTCACAAGTTCCACACCTAGGTGATATTACAGACAAGATTTTATATGGAGGAGCTATCTCATTGGATCCCAGTCCCGCTTGTTTTGATAGCACACCTTGTTATGTAGGGATGAGGATATGATGTTCTTCAAGGTCTCTTTTTCAAGAACACACTTGTCTGCCCTGGCTTTGCTGATCACAAGCTCAGCCTGGCACTCTGTCAGCTTACTTTTGAGATCCTTCATCTGAGTCCTAAAGTTTGTATGCTCATGTTTTAGAACTGAAATAGTTTTCTCTAAGTCATCTATCTTTAGTTTATAATCATTTTCAGACTTTCTAAAATCAGCATTTATAATGTTTAAGAACTCATGATCAGATCTCATTTCCATGTTGTAGGACCTGTATCTATTAACTTTAGCAATGCATTCAAGGGTACAAAGATTATCCAATACCTTCGGTTCATCAAGATCTACCATTATTGCTTGGTTTGGAGAAGCATCTTCCACCTAAAAGCTCCAGTCAAAGCCTCCTTCTTCAACAACAACAACAATCTACTACTTTGGCCACCATTTGTTCTAGGTTCCTTACACTTCCTTGCAAAGTGGCCCATCAAGTTAAATTTGTAACACTTGACTTTGCCTTTGTCTAGCCCAAACTTTCCACTAGCTGCATTGCTGGAGAACTTCCTTCCATTCCACTTGTAGATCATCTTAGCTCTATGAGTGACAAGAGCCATCTGCTGAACTATCTCCATGTACTCCAGGTCATCTTGATGGATACAATCCAAGTCTTCAAGGGTGAAAAGAAAGCTACCACAACTTTCATCAGAAGACACAAAGGCTTGAGAAGAACTTGTCTCTTGGAATGGGCTTCCTTGAGTGTAGTTCTCCCTTGGTGTCTCAGGGAAGGTGATGAAAGGACCCTTTGATGAGTTTTCAGGGTGGCATATGAGATGATGTTGGGGTTCTATGCTATCCCTTTCAACAACATGAAGGGTTGAACCCATTTGATTGTTGGAGTTTCCATATGAACCTTGCATGTTCATCTCCATCTGGTAGCCACCGAGAATCCCATATTACTCTATCAGAATGAGTGTTTTGAGGTTCTAGGTCTCTTGATCACCAAACAGTAGTGTGTTTCTTGCTTAGGAAGTGAGGACACGAGCTTCGTTACAATGTCCCTGTTCTCAAGAGCAACTCCTCCATCCACAACGGTATCCACTATCTCAACATACCTGAAGTATTGTTGAATCATGGTTTCACCTGTTTTGAAGGTGAAGTTTTCAAACTACTGCTTCAGGAGATCCTTCTTGTTCTCCTTGGCTTTAGAGGAACCCTCATACATCAGTTTCAATGCATCCCACAGCTGCTTAGCTGTTTTGCATTTCTTGAAACCTCTGTATACAAAGTTTGGAAGAGCAGTCTGAAGGGCTGTCATGGCTTTTCTGTCAATCTCTACTCTCTTCTTGTCCTTATCAGAATAGTTTGCCATAGCCTTGGGAATTATACCACCACTAGTAGCAGAGGGGGTGCTTGTTATGTAAGGTCCATTCTCAACAGACTCCCACATTCTTGAGTCTAAAGACCTGATGAAACCTTCCATTCTTAAGCACCGAGTATCAAAATCTTCAAGAGTGATAAGTGGGGATTTGTTCATTGTTCTAGTTTCCATATCAGTTTTGGAAATGGCTGCCATTTGAAAAGTTGAGTATTTGTGTCTGTGAGAGATCTTAAGATGGTGAGATCTTATATCAAGAGCCTGGAAAGCTATGATACCAAATACAGGACCGTTGAAGGGTGGTCACTTACAACACAACAACACAAATATGTGAGTAACTTTATTTAATCAAACAATGAACTGGATTAACCACAAGTAAAGACACTAAGAACACAAGTAAATAAGAGACAGAACTCAAGAGCTAGATACACAAGGAGATGGTTTTCAAGGTTGCAGTATATTGCTATCTTAATGTTCTATTACAAGTGTTCAAAGCACAAAATAAAGTTACAAGAACATGAGATACTTATACTACATCTTATAGCCAGCAATATTATGAAAGCCAGCTAGATACAATTGACTAGACACAACACAAAATCAATTGTAGAGTCAAAAAGGTAGAGTGCCTTTTTGACTTTGTGACTATGACATGCCATAGCTCACATCCTTATCTATTACAAATAGGATAAAGTAGATGAAGTAGAAAGTTACAGACTCAAGACCTTGATGTACAGTTACCAAAAGCATGGACCTTTTCACCAACTCATGCAAGTTGGTGACTTTACAGAGTTGCAGCGGAAAGGGGTCCATCTTTATGGAAAAGTACATCTGATAAAGCATGTTGTTAAAAGTCTTCGGATTAAATCTATCTTAAAGAGTTGAGCTTCGGAAGACTTTGTCTCTGAAGCTTCAGAAGACTTCATCTCTGGCTTCGGAAGATATTGGTCTTGGCTTCGAAAGATTTCACACTTAGAATATTTATGTTCCTTGTGTGAAACTTCCGAAGCATTCTTCTTCAGTACTTGTGTAGCATGCATGCAGAAAGACTTTGGGTGTTTGGTTGCTTCCGCATCTTCATATAAACTCTACAACTTTGATTGTATACTATATCAAGCTCATCTTCTTCTGTGATTCTGACGGATACTTCATCAATGTTATAATCTTTCAACAGTCTAGCATCATATTTTCTTCTCATGTATGCTTTTGCATGCAGTTTATCAACCACTTGAATCATGTCAACGTATAGGCATAGATCATTTTGAGCTCTTCAATAGACAACTTTGGGAAGAATTTTTCATGCAAGTATGAAGTGTAGCTTGGGTGGAGCAGCTTGATTTCCATTGAATCAAAAACCCTTATCTTTTTAGCTTTCTTTCCTTCAGCCTACCTCAACAGTACCAATTCTATGGTCTTCTCGACATATCCCCATTATGTTACGGGATATGTATATTGATTTATATCAAATCTTTTAATAGTTGTTCAATTCCTGTTTTGGTATCCAACCCTGTTTAAAAACTCATTATCTACCATTGTAAAGGAGTTGGATTTTGATCTTTTCATCATTTATGTTCTTCTTTTGTGCGTATCAACCTCTCCCTTAGCTTCTTTCAGGACATCATCTCTGAATTTAGTCATTAACTTTCCCACTAATATAGACAAGTCTCTTCCTCTTGGGTGAATTCGTTAGTTAGAGATGATTAAGGTGTGAAGATCTTTGAGGTCACTTTCAGGTAGGCACAATACTGATACTACATCATGAATGTATTGAATCCTTCGAGAAGTTCTCTACATTATTGCACAATCCCACTCTTAATCATACTTCCAGGCCATAATTCTATTGTCTTCCATAGAGTTAGGACTTGTGATGTGATCAAACAACTCTATTAAGGTAGACTTTTGTTCTGTAATCGCTCTGAATGTTTTACCTAATTGCCACACTTTGCCAGGTATGACTTCTGGTGGTTCTCTCATAAGTTTTTCTTTCCCTTTGTGCTGGTCTTTACTATCAACTGTTATTTATTCAGTAGGGGTTTTGTTATGTTGCTCAGCATCAGACTTTGCAGGTTCAGTCCTGAACCTCACTCTAGTTTCCAGCTCAACAACCATTACATGCTCCATCATCCTCCTTACCTCACCAACTGTTCTTCCCTTAAGCTCATGTACTTTGTAGTTGTGATCCTGTAGTCAATAGGACATATTGTATTTGCTAAGCTTTATGTATCAAGTGACACAAGTATTTCTTAAGTTTCTGAATAGATTTGAATTTTGTGAATGCATCATAGTCATAATTAGGGATCATTAATCTAGCAAGCTCAAATTATTTAAGTAAATCCTTCATTTCATTTAGATTCATCCTCTCAATCATTTCATATGGAAACCCATGGTTGGTAAGGGTCATAAACATTCTTCGTGTTGTAACCAAAGTGTAACATGATGTTTTGAACCATTCTTAAAGTGGTAAAATAATCAATGAAAATTTGAGATTTAAATTCCAATTTGATATTTTTGGATATTATAATAATACATGAGATTTATAATATAAAGTTTAAAATATATATTTTTAATAATATATGCTTGTTTTCTCTAAAAAATTTGAAAGTGATGGTTGAAAACTTAAGTTGAAAATTAAACTTATAAACGGAAAAATGACCTAAAAGTAATTTATTTTTGAAATTTAAAAGACCTATAATAGTTTTTAAATCATGTATTATTAGAAAGAGGAAAAGTTCAACTTGAAAACTAGTAACCAAAGTCTACTTGCCTTTAAAAACTAAAAACTAGTTAACTAAAGTAACACCACCATAACACCTCATCCTCCTTATCCACTCTACTCCCTTCATTGCTTTATGAACTCAAGGCCACCAACACACTGCTCTAGACCACCACTAACACACTAACCAACTCCTTCTTGGGTTCACATGAATTGGTAACATTGATATGTTATATACAAACCATTCAAACTTAAAATTACATCTTAACCATTAAGAGTTTATTAATCATTATGAAACTATGAACCTTTAAAATGTAGCCTCGACCATAAAAAACTACAACTCTTAAATCCAGGATTATTAGGTTTATAGGATTACAGGTTGGCCGCTTGGAATATCAAATATGAGCAAAACAAACATATTTATTGGTGTAAGATAATTAAAAGCAAACTTGAACCGATAAATCATATAACCAAAGTGTAACAAGTATGTGTTAAACCATGCTTAAAGTGGTCAAATAATGTGAATCCGAAGTCACAATCAGGAATTAACAGTTTTAGAATGAAATCATTTTAATGATTGCGGAATGATGATTAATTGTTATTTAATTGTTGGTTTTATAAATAAATATAAAACAGAATAAATGTTGACTATGACAAACACAATGATATCAACACAATAATTAAACAAACAAGATTTTATTCAAAAGTATTTCATTAAAACTGATTAATGATTACAAATGAATAAATAATGAATGACATAAATAATAATTGCTTCGAACGTGTTGATGTTGGTGGTATATTGATGTAACGGCTGCTAGGGTTTGTGATGAGTTAATTGTGTGAATCGATGTGATATTTTTTGTTTGCCATCTAATTCCCCATCCTTGATATGAAACCTAGGACTCATATTTATAGTCAATTATGATTCTATTAAGGAAACACTAGATGTCTTGGGATTCGAATTTGTCTTGTTGACTTGTAATACTTGTATAATGCAAGTCCGAGTGTTCGGTCTTCCGCAACTACGTTTGTCTTCCACAGCTCCTTTGTTCTTCCGAAGGAATCTTGTTCTTCCATAGGTAGTTTGTTCTTCCGAAGGTATCTTGTTCATCCGAAGGGGTCTTCACTTCAGTTTTTTCTCTGATTTATTTGTTCATCGGTGAATACTGATGTTCATTCGTAGAAGATCTTCAGATGTTTGTATTGTAAGAAACATATCTACAGAAGATCAAAAATGTTCATTGGTAGATGTTTCTTACACTTAATCGATTTCACAAATTGACCAAGTATAATGTTTTACCTGCCATCATACACATAAATCAACACACATATGGATTAACCTATAAACATAATACATACATCAAAATAATGAATTACAATCATTCATTAAAAGTATTGATTAAAGTTCTAAGCCTATACAAAATGATCTAGATCTATTGTTCCTAGATCTAAGAATACTCCCCCTTAGGCTTACACACTTGTAATCAGCTCTTCAAAACTGAAAGCTCCTTCATTCTTAACACCATCATCTTGTTAAAATAAAATTCTAAATCATTTAGATCATCATATTTGTACTTGATCTCGATTCTGCATATCTTTTATAGTCTATCAAAACTTAATCCTAAAATGTCTTCTTCAGTTGTTAGAGTCTCTACAACACTTTTGTAGGACCTTTGAAGTGTGGTCACTTACAACACAACAACACAAAGAGGATAGTAACTTAACTTAATCAAACAGTGAACTTGGTTAACCGCAAGTAAAGACACTAAGAACACAAGTAATTAAGAGATAGAACACAAGAGCAAGATACACAAGGAAAAGGTTTTCAAGGTTGCAATATAATGCTTTCTAAATATTCTATTACAAGTGTTACAAAGCATAAAAGAAAGTTACAAATACATGAGATACTTATACTACATCCTACAACTGACCATACTATTAAAGCCAGACGGATACAATTAACTAGACACAACACAAAATCAATTGTAGAGTCAAAAAGGTAGATTGCCTTTTGACTTTGTGACTATGACATGCCATAGCTCACATCCTTATCTATTACAAAATGGATAAAGTACATGAAGTAGAAAGTTATAGACTCAAGACCTTAATGTATAGTTACCAAAAGCATGGATCTTTTCACCAACTCATGCATGTTGGTGACTTTACGGAGTTGCAGCGGAAAGGGGTCCAGCTTTATAGAAAAGTACATCAGATAAAGCATGTTGTTAAAAGTCTTCGGAAGAAATCTGTCTTGAAGAGTTGAGCTTCGAAAGACTGTCTCTGAAGCTTTAGAAGATTTTATCTTTGGCTTCGAAAGATATTGGTCTTGGCTTCAGAAGATTTCACACTTTGAATATTTCTGTTGATTGTGTGAAACTTCCGAAGCATTCTTCTTCAGTACTTGTGTATGTTGGTCCATTTGATCAGTTTTACAGTGCAGAAGATGGTTTGAATCGTTCAACACCAAACACAAACAACACACACAAAGATTTAATGAACTCAAGAAGGCCAAAAAGTATTCATAGATGATTCAATAAGCAACAATACTTAATGGAATGAAAAAGCTCAATATATTCAATAAACACAAGCTTCCAGTAGCCTCTTGCAACAGAAATATTCGATCAGGGTTTTTGCAAGCATGGCCAACAATGAACACAAAGAGATCTATATAAAGCAGTATCAGTTTCGCAGACAGTTTCACTGCAAGCGAAACTGTGCTATCGAAATAGTAGTTTTGCCTGGACGAAACTATAGTTTCGCCGGGTGAACTATTAGCTAGTTGTGAGCGAAACTGCAGTTTCGCTCACAATTTCGCTGGACTACAAAAAGGATAATCAAAACATAACAACTTACAAACGAAATCTAACATAATCCTATTACATGAAAAAGGAAACAAAATACAAATCTAAAGGTGAGTCCAACCTATACATGATCTTCAATACTCCCCCTAGGTTGGATCTCACCTACTCTGCTAATCTTGATGTCTCTAATCAGCTCCAACATCCCTTTCTCCTGCAATTGATATCTCTGTCTCAGCTCCTGCAGTTGTCTTCGAACGAGCTTCAGCACCTGATCCATCCTTGTAGCTTCCTGCTTCATCAGCTCCTTCGGGATGAGCACTTGCTTGTGCAAACTGTTTTGTCAGATCCCGGATATCCAAGTTTAAGTCATCTTCAGCTCTTACCTTCTCCGCAAGCTGCCTTATCTCCGCTCTTACACCCCTCACCTTGTTAGCCACTACCATGAACAGGTTAGCTCTTTCCTCGTCTCCTCACCGACTCCTGCCTTGATATGGTTCTCACACAAAATAAGCAGGTCCTCGTCAGAATATCCAAACAGTTCCATAGGGACAAAGATTCTCTGTTCTGTGCCACCCTTTACTCTAATCACAGCCTCCCCCGTCTGATTGTCATAAAACCACTTCTCAAACCCATATAAACAAGAGGGGGAGGGATCTGCTAATCATACTCTGTGAATTGACTTAGGAGGCTTCACACTTAACACAATCTTTCCTTTGCCTGTTATCCAGTCTTTATCTTTCTTTGACCTCCTTCTCTCTGCTTTCATGTATCCAAAAGCCTCGAAGTTGTCCTTTAGCCCGTTTTGGATTTCTTTCTCAAGAAGCTTCGCTCGTTCACTAACATCGGCTTGAAGCAAGGGCAAAGATGCCAGCCTCCTTAAGTCCCACCTAGGCAAGGTCTTGAACGCCTTCCTCTTGTGTAGGTAAGTAATCCCACCTCCTCTTCTTTTAATCATGAACATCTT
>BJCM01274065.1:10065-22095 GCA_018326385.1 Flaveria bidentis | reverse complement strand
TGGTAACCCATATAATCTTTCATGTTGCTTCATTTAACTTATTTACTACTTAAAACCTGCGAAGCTCACGAACAATTTTGTTGACCATTTTGAGCATATCTTTTCAGGTGATCATGATAACTGAAGATCTAGGAGTGCTGCCTTGTAGAGGAGACCCTAGGATGCATTTTTGAGACTAAACATTTTTGGACAAACTTACGTTTGTAATCATTGTTGTAGTCTGATTTATACTTTGCATGTTCTGACACTTGTTCTCGGGTTGTGGGAAATTAAACAAAGTCATACTAATTGTTTATGTGATCACTTATATGTTATGCTTATGGCTATGTTGTAGTGAATATTGACCAAACGCGACACAAGTCTCCATTTGTGCTCGGGTGTCGTCATGACACGCTTGTCATCATACTTATATTGCTTCTCTATCGTTTACCATGTGTTATGACGATCCCGTCTCGTTACATCCTCGTGTTTCCGCTTTAGCGGGGGTGTGACATTAATGCAGGCTCGATCCGGTATTCCAACAGCAATGGAAGCGGAATAACGTGAAGGTTGCGTGGAAACAAAAACATAGAAAAGTTGTAGCTTTTGAGGGTGATTAAACTCGAAGTAAGAGCTCCATATTTATAGACTAAAAACCCATCTAATTATGAGAAAAACCAGGGATGGGGTTGACCCCCACCAGTTCCCGAATTCGGTTATGCAGATAACTCGAATTGCTTACTGATCAACCTTATCCACCACGTTTATCTCTTAGTCGGTTACCTCGAGTCTATCTGTACCGAGCTGTAGCTAAACATAAAAGCTCCTTAGCTCCTAGCGACAATGCGTACGTGCGCGCGCCTCAAACGCGACCATTCGCGAGCTCGATTCTCCATCTCGGCTCGACGCGCGTGGGGGCTTAACCCTTCTCTTGACCCAACAATCACTTTGGTGACCCATAAGAGAAAACCTCTTATAAGCCACTTAAAAATGTTTCCCCCAACCAATATAAAACAAAAAGTAAACATGTCAATTTGCATATTTACAACTTGTAAATTCCCAACAACAAATGTGGAGTGTTAATATCATCCTAGATCAACACATTTATCTTTCTATAAATGTGCCCCACCACACACCCACACCTTTCTCTTTCTCTCACTCCCTCCCTCCCTCATCATTATCAAACTCATATAATACATTACATATGATCGTATAAAATATCTGTTATATGGTATTTAAGGACCGACTTAAGAGGAAGAACACGTTTTAGGTGACACTTGTTTGTAAAAGTAAAATTGTATTTGTTATACGTGTATCTAATATTCAAGTAATATTATATATTTTGGGACAATATTACGTGCCAAATTTTGATTTTCATATTTTTATAAAATTGGATACAATCGTTCTGGTGGTTACTTTTTTCTATGTGTTACTAGATTACAATCCTGTGTAATACACGGTTAAATAAATTTATTTTTACATGGTTAATAATATAAAAAGTTATGTCTTAAATATTATGTATTATACGAATTGAATAAATCCATGTATTATACATATTTGTAAATTTAAAGTTAACATATTTAAAAGTTTAATTATGGATAGTTATTAATTAATAAATAGATGTTATAACATTCATAATTAAAAAGAGAGAAGATCAGAAACCCAATTATTAGATTACTTAGAACAGTACAAAATGTTCGAATTTATTTTTATTTATTAATATAAATACTAGTAGGTAGTGTGTTCAACCTACTCTACTCCATCATATATTGTTTTCTTAATTGAGTCGGCTTTAGATATCCGTTTAAGAAACTCATTGATTTTTCTTAAGTTGCAATAAACTTTTTTCTTCAAGACAATATTTCCTCAAAAAATTATTATGATTGTTATTAGATCCTGAATTTTAGTAGGTATGTATGGTTTTAGTGCGACCCTACAAGAAAAATATCTTGGAAGTCCAAAAGCAAATCATGTTGAACCACTAAAAGATATTCTAAGGGTCCTATTAGTGCTCAGTAATTATTATGTGTTACATGTGTTGTCATTATTCGAGTGATACGGATCACCAAACATTTTTAAAAATACAATAATAAAAATTTGCATTAAGAAAATAACACCCACTACTTTCGGTCACTTCAACGATCTTCCGTGGGGAGTTTCATGGAGCTTGGACAGCTACATGGTGTGAAGTGCCATTATGACATCGATCCATGAATGGTTTATGGTGTATAAGGACAGTTCAGGAGGTTTTAAATATTATTTTTATTCTTCTTATTCAAATATCATATATAGTTTTTTTCCTTTACAAAGAAATCATTTATTTAATAGAAGAAAATTAAATTAATATCTATATTTTTCAAACAAATCAAAAGTTTTATAAAATGAACTTATTAATTATATTATTATTTTTAATAGTTATTAATCTACTTCTAAATCCATATAATTTACCGAATGATTTGAAATCATCTAATTTTAATGTTCATTTATATAAATGTAAAACTAAATTAGTTCTCAAAATAAACAAAACGAATATAAACATTACACTTTTACAAGAATTGTGATAATCTGAACGTGAATGAACGTTCATTTCTTGAAATTGTTCGACTTGAAAAGGTTTGTAAGAGTTGTTACTATGTCATGTGACAATGCTGGTTTGGGAGGGCTTTTGAGTTCTTGATCAAAGATGTAAAAGTTAATCTCTAAAATGCATCAACCATCATAAGCAACCAAATCCAACTAGGCAGATCCGTTCGTTTGTTTTAACATTTTTTGTTAAATTAATATTCTTAAAACTGTTTATATAAGTAATAATTTAAATTTGATAAATTAATAAATTAATTTGAGAAATATTTATTTATTATGCATAAGTTGGGGGAACCTAAAAAAGTAGGCGAATATTAAAAAGGGGGTGACAGTAGGACGCAGCCCAAGACACGGAGGGGTCGAGGTGGTTTAGGCTGGATTGGACCACCTTTATTATATCACTTTATAAAATAAAATTAACAAAATTATATAATACATATATACAACTTCCACAC
The DNA here is from genome assembly GCA_018326385.1 of Flaveria bidentis. Taxonomy (NCBI): domain Eukaryota; kingdom Viridiplantae; phylum Streptophyta; class Magnoliopsida; order Asterales; family Asteraceae; genus Flaveria; species Flaveria bidentis. The sequence goes on along the minus strand of BJCM01274065.1, from coordinate 19,078 downwards.
GTAATTTGCATTTCCATGCTGTTTATGATTAAATAAAAAAAGTGCATTTACAATAAGAATGTTAAAAAGAGTATACATATAAAAATGTTCAAAATGTAAAACAATATTTTTAAATCAAACACCTAACTTCATTTTCTTAAATATCTCTCGACTGATATTTGTATTTGTGGCTAATTTATATTTTGTAATAAAAAATTCATTCATTTTATTCTATGAATCTTTTGGTAATATAATTTTCTAAAACAATTGAAAAAGTGTCATTTTCCACCTGCTAACAGCTAACTGTTGTTGTTCATGAAGTATTTTAATTGGTTTGACTAAAGAGTAAATGCCGTTGTTACAACAAAAAAGATGGCATCACAAGTAAATTAAATTTATAGTCAAATATTTTACCAACTATTTCAATTATTTGGTTTAGTGGTAGGCTTATGATTTTTATAGGAAGTCGTATCGTAATTTTTCTACGGAGGAAGTCGTGTCGTGAGTGTAAGTACTGTAAACAAAATGTTGTTTGTGTGCTGGGTTTTATCGTAATGTCTTTAAGTGGCGAATTTTCTCCAGAATTAATGGTTGGTGGATTTTGTCTATCCAACGTTGCTTGTGCTCGGGAGATGCGGTGTGTTTTTTTTTTCAATTAGGGTACACCTGGTTGACGGCTTTTAGTGAGTTGGTGTTAAAAACAAAATTTATAATCAGGTTGTAAATGGATTTAAAAAGGGCTCTTTTAAATAGACATCCCAATATTTTAAATCAAAACCCTAAAATTTCTATACGTGTCGTATAGTCTCATACGCGTCGTATAAAGGGGGTCGTATCGTATAAGACTGTATGTGTCGTATAGGGTTATATATGTCGTATAGGGGGGTCGTATATGACTATATAAGGCATATAGCTCTCTGACAGCCCTTTGAATTTTTCCTCGTAATCAGTGTCGAAATTCACTATACACATCTTATAACCCTATATGTGTCATATAGGGGGTCATATATGGTTTGAATTTTTTTTGTTTTTAGTATATTCGACCCTGTACGCCGCATATGATATAGGCAACGTATAGACCCATACACGACGTATAGATGAGTTTCGATTTATAAACGGGGTGTCTCTTTTAGGACCCTTTGATAATAAAGCAATTTATGGTTATTGGACCCTTTAATAATAAAGCAATTTATGGTTAAAGCGTTAAAAAATGGATTCAATAACTAAATCAATGATTGATTGGAGTGGTAAATTGAAGTCTAACCGAACGTACATGATTAAATAGTATGATAGCTAAGGTAACAACATCTTGTCTATAAGAAGACTAATCATCTGATCACTGAATCAGACCCCAATTAGTTTGTGAGATGTGCAATGAACCATATAATTAATAAAATTTAAAGAAAATTAGTTTGTTCTAAACCAGATCCAATATTGTGTTCTAAGAACAACAATTGGCAATAAACATCTTCAAATCGTCAAAAAAGATTATAAACACCATAAATTTGTCACTTCGATTCCACAAAAACACGACAGATCTACTAAAAATAGAATATAAACTAGCACTATCACGAATCAAAGAAAACTCGATAAACTACATAAGATCAAAGCATGTACATGATTCCGATTTGATTTGATTTGATTTGATGCATTAATACCTACCAATCAAACTCCAAAACACGAACAAACCCTAACATAACAGATCTTAATGATGATTCAACTGATAAGACGGAGCATGCGGCGGCAATCTCGGCGGAGCAGCGGCGGCCGGCGCCGGAGACGAAGGACAACACGGCGAGCCACCAGGCGAAGCCGCGGCGGGTGCTGCCGTCATCGCCACGAGACAACCTTCACTCCATGATCGCCTCACCGGATAGGAGACCTTAGGCGGAAGAGCGTGGTGAGAGCAGTGATTATCACCGGACTTGTGAAGCGCACAGGTGCAGTTGCGGTGGTAGGGCCTCCGGTTGACGCCGATGTCGTCGATGGAGATGCAGCCTCCGAAGAGGTTGCCGAAGATGGAGTCACCGGCAGCACCAGACGCCATTGATGAGCAGTTGAAGGTGGTGATGATGATGAATCGATCACACTCTTTCTCTTTCTAGATCTGGAGAAAGATCTGGAAGAGAAAGGTAATGAAGGTGGGGGTGGGGGTGGGGTTATTATATATTAGGGGGGATGAGACTACGTGTTGACCTTGAAAGTCAGGGGTGATATACGTGCAACAATTTCCAGCTATCTCCGGTTTATTTTCTTTTTCGCTTTTTTGTGTTTTTTTTTATTTCAACGGCCTAGATGTTTCCTCGCACTATAAAATATCTACAATGTTTTATACGGTTAAGTATTTCCTTTTATTTTAGTTTTCTTTCGAGTTAGAAAGTATATAATTTGTGAATCGTCTTGTTCTAAATTTCTAATGGGTTACTTATTACTTTCGTCTATTTGTCATTTTTATTGAAAAAAAGCTTTTTTGATCCTTGACATTTTACTGAGTTATTATTTTCATTTATTTTGGTTATCTAGGGCTGTTTGATAATATCTAAATAATTTAGTATTGAACTAATAAAAGGTCTAAATCGTTAAGTGTTGAACCATTAATAGCTAGTATATATCATTTAAATTATTCAAAGACAAATGTTTGATAAATTCAAACAAGAGATCTCAACCATTCAATATTAAACTTTTTTAACCATTCAGTATAGTATAATACTTAACCATTCAGAATCAAATGTTTAAATCATTCAGACATTTGCTCGCGAAACAAACAATCTGAATCATTAAGTGCTGAATCATACAGACATCTGAACTATTAAGAGACTGTCAAACAACCCTTTAATTAACTGTATTTGTTTGTTTATGAGCATTTAAGTCATTATACAAATAATTTAATTTAAGTTTTTATTGTATAATAAATTAAATGACCTTAACTTTAAAAAATAATTAACTAAGTTAACAAGAATAAATAAAAATGACAACTATCTAAAAAGTCAAGGACTTATAAGAGGAAGAAAACTTTTTTGAATAAAAATAACAAAACAAACTAAGGACGAAAATAAAAATTAATTTTATTATAATAAAAGAGTAACTAATGTCATACGTGATAACACCACATTATTCATCACTAACATTTTCTTGTTTAACTCTCATATTAAATATATACATTAGTTACTCGTAATATTATTTAGTTTTTATTAGATTACAAATAAGTTTTTACTAAATTAAAAGAAAGATTTATTTATTAATATTATTTCTGGAGAAATAATGTTATATAAAATTAACAATTTTCAAACACATCAAACTTTTTTAAAATTATAAAATATTTTAAAATTGTTGTTGTTAAAAACATAAAATTTTATAAACCAAAAATAATTAAAATTATGAGTTGTAGTATTTTAAAACGACATTATTATAACGGTTTGTTTTGAAACAAAATATTTGTACTAATAAAACAAAAGTTTAAAAGTTTAATATGATTGTTTTATTACTTATAATCGTTACTTGTATATTATTTTAATCTTATCTTATCTTAGGATATTGTCTTATAATTAATAACTTTTTATTCTTTATAATATTTGTTTATTTAATTACACAGGTTACTAAATCTAGTATGTTCACTCTTGCTTTATTTACTAAATCATAGAATAATAAAATAACATCTATTCCGAAAATGATTTAATAAAAAACTATCTAGTACGGAAATTCTCATCCCCAATATTATGTTTTCTTCTTACTTTCATTAAAGAACAACTCACAACATCAGTTTGAAAAAACGTTGTGTGGTCTTTGAATATGAATTTCAAGTCTGCTTGTTAGTGCTTTCTTCCAATGTTTATCAATTCAACCTGAACTTCTTGTTCCTCTTGCACAAAACAAACTTCTCCTCTCATAGATAGACAAGCTCCATGCTCGGCTTTGGTTTTACTTAAGGCGTTCGAGCTCTGAATCTTTGTAAAAGTTCTTCCTATGATGTCGATGTTGCAAAACAGGGTTTTTTTTCTTTTGAGGAGCGTGACGATGATATCTTGAAAAAATTAACAGATTAAATTATATTTTAGAGGGTGAATTGGAGTAGAAGAAGTGTGTAAAAAATAAAATTGAATGATCTTTATTATTCCTATAACTAACTAACAAACAAATACGTTATGTCATTTTTGTTAAACATTGTACTTTATTAAGTCACAAAAATGCATATACAAAAAGATAAAAATGGTTTTTGTACTTTAGATGAGACAGGGTTTAATTTTCAAACTAATAGCAGGATATATATAACTAATAATATGTTATCGAGGGAATACTATAGTAAATCTAATAATATGTTATTGAGGGAATGCTATAGTAAAAACTAATTTTTGTCTAAGAAGGCAAAGAACTTACTATTTTTTAGATTGTGTTGTTTGAATGAATTTATGATGTATAATTAAATTTTTATTATATTTTTGTATTTTTACTGTCTTTTTTTTACTTTGTGTTGTCAAAATCCAATAATTTAGTTAGAGGGGACGGTTTATTGTGGCTAACAAATCCAACTATAGGACGAGTCAATTGTAATGTCATTAAAATGAGTTTAATCGGAGTGTGTTTGAACTGGTCTTGAAGTGGCTAATATCCTTCTTAAGATACTCAAATAAAAATAAATTTTTAATTAAACCTATGTATATGTTATTTTACTATAAATAAATACATTATATCAATGAGTGATCACTCTCGTTAACGGTCCGTTAAAACCATCTTGACTGTAAGCCTCCAAAGACAATATCGATGTAGCAAGAACATCAATTTGGTTAAGTTAGTTAGTATTCTTTTTCTAAATTATATATAAAAAAGTATTGTATGCACAGATGAGCTTTTAAAAGGACTCCAAAGATGTCAATACATACAATATCCTTGATAATGTTCTTTCGGTGAAACATGTGTGGTTTTAGACTTTAGGAAAAGTACGTTTTACATGCAATTGACTTCTTTGAAACAATCAATTATGCCTTCTCACTTTGCTATTTTGGCAAGTTATCTGATTCCTACCCATGTTTTTCTTGCTTAAAAGGTTAATACGAGACACCAATGAAACCAGAAAGTTTCTCTCTTTATAGAGTTATGCGCCTTCTTTCTTCTTTCCAATTTATTTCGGGAGGGAATTGAAAACATCTTTTACTTGAAAGCAATCGATCTCGATTGATTTTACTTTGCGAACTCACGTGTGCGTATATATTCATAAATTGCCTGGTCCGGTCCGGTCCGGGGTGAGTCGTTTTTGGTAGGTTGAACCGGCCGGTTCTTCCAACGGTTTGGAAAACGTGGTGTTAAACCATAAATTAAGAGCAAAAAAAGGGCTTCACGCGGACCCAGTTTATTTCAAACGACATTCGTGTGTGGACGACCCAAATTTTCCAGCCAGAAACCCGTTTTGCACTCCCCCCTGTGCGCGGGTAGGTCATGGTGTAAAAAGTATCATAAAGACATTCAATACCTTTCACCTTATTATCACATATAAACACATAATGTTTCATTTGTCACACCAATGTGGGACAAGGGTGTTAGAGAGACTCTCTTTCACATCCTTATTTCCAACAAATATTTAATTACATATTTACATATATAAATATAATTAAAATATAGTTAAATCCGGTCCGACCGGTCCGACCACCAAACCAGTAAGACGTCCGGTTCGACGTCCGATCCGGTTCTGAAAACATTGATGACATGCTTCATGATATTGAGACTATTAAACTCACTTTCTCCGACACCAATTGAAAGGCTCTTTTATTTAAAAAAATAAATGTTAACTTACCGCACATATATCTACATATACTATTCCAAATAAAATAGCACCAATTTATCTATATATACATATACACACATTATAAAACAAATAGACTGTTGGAGCTGTAAAAGATAGTCTATATTATCAACAAAGTGAAAGTCAACAAAAGTCAACGTCACGGTCAAAGTTAACGCACAAGTCAAACACGACACGTTGGAGACGAAGAACCGAGACGAGACGTTGAAGCTTAATATGACTAGGAGTTTTATTGTAATAAATATATTTTGTGTGAACAAAAATTTGTTTGAGTCATTTTTATGTTTTATATATAATGTCGTTAATTAGCTAAGTCTTGAGGGTTAAGTACAATTAGTGACTATAAATAGGTTAATTGTCATTAGGTTTTTGTTAATGGTTAAATGATCATTTGATTGGGGTTTTCACATTATACAAATCATATGCAATCAATATAAATCAAAGGGGTTTTATTGTGATTATCATTGTTTGATCCATAATTCTTTTCAAGTGTGTATCCTGGAGTAACATGGACTTTTTTCTCTTCGCCGTCATCATCTGATTTGTCCAAAGACGAAAAGTTGTTCATTGTTCATTAGTGCCTGATAAGACATGAGTTGATATTAAATGGGTATCAGGATTTCACCAATACCCGATTACTCGAATTTGTTTTTGCTTAAATCCCGATTGTGGTACCTTTGGCACGGTCTCACTTATCATATTTTATAAATATTCGGTAACCTGTCGGGTCAGGAATCCCTACATGTGTCTCAGGTAAACAAGAATGATCATCTCTAACGTCACATGATTTTTGGTTTTGACAACCGTTCTTTAAGTGTTGTAGGGGTCAAACAATGATATAAATGTTTGGATCAATCACCCATTTTCGACAAATTCATAAACGGGGTTGCATCCGGGTATTTGTGTTTTTGCAAATGATACGAAGTAGGAGCATGGATATTATCTATGATTTATCTCTAGTATTAAACTTTCATGAAGTCATATGTAAGCGTACGAGATGGTAGAAGAATATTATATATTAAAAAAGCTCACAAATCCGTAATAAAAAATATCGAGCGAGCGTTTGGCATCTTGAAGAAAAAGTGGCACATCATTGTCAATCCCGCACGTATGTGACGTAAGAACATCCGGAATGCAATGCATGTATGTCAATCCCGCACATATGACCGTAAAACAAAGATAAACAAATTGTATGAAGAAACGCACCAGAGAAGTGCATAATAATCTTAAAGCTGATTTGGTCAACATTTGCTAAGAAACGTGAAAACTAAAAATAAATGTTTTATGTAATGTGTAAAGATATTATTTTTTTATATTTGGTACTTATCATATTGATATTAATGTTTATTAAAAAGTTATTTGTTAAATTAATGAATTTATAAATATCTGCTAAAAATAAAAAGAATAATAATTAATAGTCAATACATTTACAAACATTAACATTTGGGTGATAGGTCACACCACTACCACACATTACGCTAACTGTAGATACATGTGTCTCTAGTTTCTAAATTTAATGTAATATGTTTTTATTGTTTTACATCTATGTAATTGAACGGGTACTGAATGAAATACAATGTGTGGTTGTGCTTATAATGTTGAATATTTCATTGCTTGGTATGTAATAACGCTTATAGAACTAACTATATAGGTTGTGGTTGTTTGAATAAATCTAAGTCAATTAATGATTATGAAACATATTCAAACTTAGTCGTATGAACTTTTCATGCGAATGAACCATACTAATGGACCATACGCATGAACAACTTCATGCTAATGAACCAGTCGCACGACTGAACCAGGAGACTGGATCAGTCGCACGATTGTGACATGAGATTGACTCAGTCGTGTGAATGGATCAACCGCATTACTCAATCGCACGACTGATCCATGCAAATGGTCCAGTCGCACGATTGGAAAACCCTAACCTATAAATACCACTTAAATCGTGGAAAAATGAGACACTTTGCATAATTTGATACCCAGACGTACCCTAGTCGTCCAGAGACCTCTAGTAACCTGTTCCAACTTCATAGATCGCAGTAGATCGATTGCTAATCGTTCTTGACATTTAGATTCAATCTTAAATTGATTCTACGTGCGTTCTCACTGATTGGATCGCCAATCAAATAGGATTCCGCACTATTTGATTCAGTATACTCGTAAATCTGTTAGTATTCGTCCAATACACGATCCTAACAAGTGGTATCAGAGCTTTGGCTCTAGATTTACGTGTGATTCAATCGTTTTGATATAAAAATTGTGTTTTTACACTCAAAAACGCAATCTTTTGTGTCAAATCGGGTTTTAGACGTCTCTTGATCGTAAAGTTTAGTTTTTCTGGCATACAGCAATTAGGGTTACCAAGAAATTCGTGTTTTAGCGTCCAAACACCTTAAAGCTACGAATTTTCAAAATCCAGCAGGTTCAGTCGCACGATTGACTCAATCGCACGACTGAGGTCATACACATTCCCCATACGCACGATTGGACTCATTCGTACTCCCATTCGTACGATTGAGAAGTCTATTCGCATTGTTCAACCACATTAGTTCATTCGGCCGACTAAGTCATCCGCATTAGTTCAGTCGCAAAATTGAACCATCCGCATAGTTCAATCGCCTGAATAGCCAAATCGCACACATTCATTCGCACTAACAAAATAGTTTGGTTTAAATTTAAAGTTTATATCAATGGATGACCAATTCTCAGCATTCACAGCAGGAAGAGACTCACGTATTCAGAATTTACTACTACTGGAGAATGAAGTGGGGAATCATAATAAACCCCCAAAGCTAATCACGTTAGATGAATACTCACAATGGAATCAACGTTTCGAGATCCACTTAAATGGAGTAGATCCCAATCTGTGGGAATCTATAGAGACGGGGTACAACATGCCAGTAGGAGCTGATGGTGTCAAACTCACACTTGGTGGCATGACTAATGGACAAAAGGTCAAATATAATGCTGAAAAGAAAGTCTATGCTTTGCTTACACAGTCAATTCCGAAAGATATCCATCAATTCTCGGAGTATACACAAGCAAAGAAACTATGGGATGCATTGGAGAAAAGGTATGATGGAAACACATCATTGAAGGCCATAAAGGCTAAGGCTTTAAAGAAGGAGTTTGGCAACTTCTCCTCGATGGGAAAAGAAAGCCTAGATGATGTTATCGATAGGTTCTACCACTTGATGAGTGAGATGCACACTCATGGAGTAACGACGTCAATGGAGG
>BJCM01274060.1:0-10721 GCA_018326385.1 Flaveria bidentis | reverse complement strand
ACACAAGGAGTGTGCTCATTGACAACAATGTTGGATGATTCCTCAAATTGTTGATTTTTGATGTTGTAAACTCTATAAGCTTTAGAGCTAGAGGAGTATCCAACAAAGATATCATCATCTGACTTTTTAGCAAATTTTGCCAAATTGTCTTTTGTGTTAAGTATGATACACCTGCAGCCCAAGGACCTTAGAAAGCCAATGAACGGTGGCCTCTTGTTCCATAGCTCATAAGGGGATTTTCAATGTGGCTTTACTACAAGAACCATGTTCTGCACATAGCATGCAGTGCTGACTGCCTCTGTCCAGAATGTTAGAGGTAGTTTGGAATCAGCTAACATAGTTCAAGTAGCCTCAATAAGTGTCATGTTCCTCCTCTCAGCAACACTATTTTGTTAAGGAATTCTGGGAGCACTATATTGTTTGGCAATCCCATTTGAGTTACAGAATGAGTCAAGAATGAGGTTCTTAAACTCAGTCCCTTGATCACTTCTAATTATCTTAACCTTGTGATAAATTTGATTTTCTATCTTAAGAATAAAAGAGTTTAACGTTTCAGCAGTTTAATCTTTAGATCTTAAAAAGAATACCCGTGTAAATCTTGTAAAATCATCAACATTCACAAGGCATTATGTTTTTCTTCCAATGCTCATTATACTTGTGGACCAAATAGATCCATGTGCAATAAGTGTAATGGAGTGGCGATGGAGTTAACAACTTTGGATTTGTGAGATGCCATGTGTTGCTTCCCTTTCAGGCATGCAACATAGTTATCTTTGTAGAAAAAAAATCCTTTTTAGGCAAACCATATACCAAGTTATTTTAGCCAATTTATTCATTGTCTTAAAATTTACATGACATATTCGTTTATTCCATAGTATTGACTCGTCACCATCAGCTTTGGAAAGAAAGCATGATACTTCACCCATTGTGGAAGCATTGTTCATATCAAGCTTGTACGTATCCCCTTTCTTGGGAGATCTAAGAAGCACCAATTCTTGAGGAATTGTCATCTCGGGTTTGAGGATAATGCACTCACGTTCTATGAAGAGCATTTGATGCTTTTGATCATAATATTGAGAAACACTTAACATGTTGTGTTCAAGCTGTTTGACAAAGTGACTTTGTCAAATTTTAACTTTCCATTGGATATACTTCTTCTACCAGAAATATATCCTCCGGCCTCACCTCCAAACTAGACAGGACCTCCATCATAATGTTGAAATTGTTGAAGGAGAGATATATTCCCTGTCATGTACCTGGAGCATCCACTATCCACGATACAAATATTGTTATTTTTGTCATATAATTCTCCCTGCACATAAGATGAGATGATTAGTTTTGATTGAAAACCCAAGCCTTGTTGCTCTTGGGTTCTTCCAATGATACTAATAGATTTAAACCAAAGGTTAAGCATAGGCTTCAATGGATGTCATTGAAGAAGAGGCTTGGGCTGCAACATATTTCTTGATCTTCCAATCCATATTTTGGTTGATCGTGGAGAATGAGCCTTTTGAGGCTTTAGCAGCATAGCATTCTTCCGAAGCTTCTTTCTTTTTGGAAGAAGCCTTCACTACCCTTTCTTCAAAAGTAGTCTTCTTTTGGGATGGTTTTAAGGGAATTCTTTTGATTTTTGATAGCTTTAGCTTCCGAATCCTTTTTCCCTTCGGAAGAAGGACTTTCTTCCCAAAGTAATCTTGCTTCGGAAACCAGCTTTCCCTTTTTCATCACTTGAACCATTTGATAAGGTCCAAATTTAGAAACCTTCACTAACTTCTTCTCTTTTAACATTATTTGCATAATGTGTGCTAGCAGGATTGTAATAACAATCTTTGGCCATATGGCTTTGCAAAGCACACATTATGCATGCAATGTTAGTTTTCTGGGAACTTGAGGATTGTTGTTTTTTGTTCTTTTTCTCTTCATCAGCAACATTTCCCTTTAACTTCTGATCCTTTGGTAGGACAGGAGTGCTGGTACTACACTCCTTTCTTGAATCAGAGTTGCCTACCACCTGGAATCCAGCTGAGATGAATACACCCTTTTGTTTTGGGTCAATCATCAGCTTAGACTCAACCACTTTCTTGGCAGTTCTTCTTGCTGCTTTAGCTTTGCTTCTTCTGGCTTTGGTGGTTAGTATTTGATCATCACGAGAAGGAGTGGGTTGATTTTCCTATTCCTTACCTGTGGTGGTCTCTATTATTGCATCATTCTTCAACTCAAGTGAAGATGGTTCAGCAGATGGAACCTCTGGCTCTTCAGTACCATATCTAGGTTGTCTTATGGACTCATAAGAGTATGGTGGAGCAATTTCATTGGTCCCCAACTCTCCTTTATTCTGATAACAAATTTTGGAGTGGGAGGATGATGCAATAATACCTTGGAAGTTTTGCTCAGAAATGACATACTTCTTGGCTTGAGCCTCAGCAGTGACAAGCTGGGCTTGAGTCTCACACAATTTGGATATTAAATCCTTTATTTGAGTCTTATAATTTGTGTGTTCATGTTTTAATAAGGACATAGTTTTCTCTAACTCCTCAAATTTTCTTTGATAGTCAGATTCAACCCTTTTAAAATCAGATTTTAAAAAATTTAGAGACTCAATGTCAGATTTAATCTCCATATTTTAGTCCTGATACAATTTAACCTTAGCAATACATGTAGGAGTACAGAGATGTTCATATACCTTATTGTCATTTGTTTCTGCCATGAGTGCTTGAGCAGGAGTCACATCCTGTACCATGAAGCTCCTGTCAGCTTATTAAGCCATGGCAGCTGTCTCTGTTGACTTTTCAGTTGGCTTTGGTGTAGAGGGATGTGTGGAGGCCTATGAGGTTCCTGGATTTGACTTGGGAGCCTTACATTCCCTTGCAAAATGACCAAGTTGGTTACAGTTATAACATTTGGCCTTAGGTTTGTTAAACCCAAATTTGCTATTGGTTGGGTTCTGGGGAAATTGCCTTCCAGTTCTCTTGAATAACTTCTTTGCTCTGTAGGTTAAGAGAGCCGTTTGTTGGACTATGTCCACATACTCCACATCATCTGGAACGAAGCACACTAGATCATCAAAGCAATACTAAAAATCACTAGAGTTTCCACTTCCTAAAACAAAGGAACAACTATCTTGAAAAGAACCATGCTGAGCTTGTTAAGACCTTGGAGTCTTAGGAAATGTAATGTGGTCCGGACGAACAGGATGGCTGCTGGTGTATGTCAAGTATTGTTGAGGTTATATGGGTCCTGAGCCTTCAGCAACCACTAAAGCATTGCCAGCAGGAAGACTCAAGGGTTTGTCTGATGGCCTCTCTTGCTTTCCATCTCCAGTCGGTATCCATCAAGGATGCCATAGAGTTTGGTCATAGTGAGTGTGTTCATATTTTCTGTCCTCTTGATAAAAGACACAGTAGAACATCCACTCATTAGGAAGTGCACTCATGAACTTTCTTGTGAGGTCTCTAAGTTCAGGAATAATTCCCACAGACTTAAGGGAAGAAATGAGGTCCATGTACTTGAAGTATTGTTGGCTGAGAGTCTCTCCAGCAATGTAGGTGAAGTTCTTAAACTAGTACTTCAGTGAGTCCTTCTTGGAGTCATTGGAGCTTGAGTACATTTGAGCAAGTGCATCAAATAGTTCTTTAGTTGACTTGCAATGCTCAAACACCACCATGATGGAGTTGGGTATTGCAGTCATGAGAATAGTCATTGCATTGCTATCAATGTCCAGCTTCTTCTGGTCCTCATCAGAGTAGTCTTCAACGACTTTCTCTATCATGGCACCATTTCCACTAGGTGCTGCCACCTTGGGTTTATACGGGCCATTAATAATAGACTGCCACATCTTGCTGTCTTGATACCTGATGAAGCCTTCCATGCGTCTGCTCCATGACCTGAAGTTTTCAGGGGTGATGATGGGTGCTTTGGTCATCGTCCCCATCTCTACTTCAGACTTGTTGATGTCCATTTTGAGTGTGGTGTAAGGAGGAGTGAAAATAGGTTGATTAGGATGGTAAGATCTCACAATCAAGAGTCTATGATGCTCTGATACCAATTGCAGGATCGGTTTTTGTCACTTAACACTTGGTTTTCTCTCAAACTCACTTATACTTACACCCGGATCAGATGAAGTAGAGTCTTTTCTAAGAATTGATAATTATATAATAAGTAGCAAAGAATACAAAGAGATAATTTTGAAGCTACTTGCAAATATTACTTCTCAACTCAAAGTATTACAAGACTCTTACAAGCATATTACATTAGTTACAATGAGAAACTATATATACTACTACCTACAGCCGGATATACTTTGATACCAGCTGGGAACCTATGACTAAAGCATGTACTACAATGCTAAAGTTAAGGTATCTTAGATAAAGTATTATCTAAGATATGGTAGTCATGACATTTCCATGACTTACCTTTTGTCACCAACTAAGGTTGGTAACTGTACTAACTAATAAAGGTGAACAGTGGAATAAAGTATGGTCAACTACATGGCTTTTGAGAAAACACCATGCAGTATCTCAGAGGTCTGCAACGGAGTGTCAGAGACACCATACTTATGTCCACTGGTTCATAGTAGTGTCTTCCGAAGGGTAGTTGGCTTCGGAACCGAAGCCAATTATACTTCGGAAGAGGCTACTTCTTCCAATGCTTGAGGACTTCTTGTTCTCTTCATACTTCGAAAGTTCACTTCTGATTTTTTCTTCTCAGACTTGATCTTAGGAAGTGAACACTTTGTCTTCGGAAGTAGAGTTTGTCTTTGAAAGTTGATCTTGCACTTTTTCTTCGGAAGAACTCTATTTCCTTCGGAAGTTCCACACTTGGCTTCAGAAGTCTTTTATTAGATGTACCAAAATAGTTTAAGTGATTTGGTTTTGGTTGCACCAGCCTTCTTCTTGATCCAACAGAAGCCCTTAGGGAATTTGTCTTCATGTTGCCCAATTTTCGGTGTGAGTTTCTTCTTGTTGTTTGCTTGTATAGATTACCATATCCAGACTAGGTTCATTTTGTTTTGTTCCACTTGTTTCAGTGTCTTCTCTACACTCAGTGAATTTCATCTTTTAAGAAGGAGGGGAGCCATTACCACTCTCTCCTGATGAACCTTCATCATTATCATCTTTATCACTTTCACTATCTCTTTTCTCTTCTCTTTCATCTCCCTTATCATCTTTCTCCTTTTCCACTTCTTGTTTAATCATGACCAATAATTCTAATTCAGAGACTCTCTTGTTAAGAGATTCTATCTGTTTTTGTAGGTCCATGATTATATCAGCTTGCTCTTCAATTATCACTTCATGTTCTTCCATAGCAATGGTTTGGATGGCCAAAGTGTCCACATGACCACTTACTTCATCCCTGGAATGTTGTATAGCTACCTTTAGACTTTATATTTCTTTTTCTTTCTGTTTCTTCTTAGCCTCATACTTCTCTTTTAAGTCTTTTAACTCTTTTTCTTTTTCATCTAACTCTAGAAGTCAGTCTTGAATTATACCAGATCTTCTATTCAGTAGTTTCTCCATCTTGGAAACTTTTTGTAACATTTCAGATATCATCTTATCCTTTTCATCAGACCTGTTTACCTCTGATTCAGCAAAACTTTCAGATGGAATAGCATCAGAAGTAACTTGCCTCACATGCATCCTCATTTGATTATCCTCTTCATCAGATGATGATTTGGATTCCTCTAAAATGTTGGCAGAATTACCAAACTCAACAGGCTCAATAGTAGCAGGTGATGATTGAATAGGAGAAGTAGGTGAATAATGAATTAGTGAAATATGGGGTGAGTGTATGGGTGATATATGTGGAGAGATAATAGGTTGTATTTGTGGAGATATGATTGGTGATCTATGAGGTAAGGTGATATGAGTTGGCATGAATGGTGATGTTATTTCAGTTGCATGAACAGAAGGCCCGTGTGAGGATCACCACCTACATCAACCTGTGGTGGCACTTGCCTTTGCCCTTCTTAAGCTTCTGCCACATGCTCATCAATAGGTTGTTGATCATGAGCAGCTTGCTCTTCTTCTTGATCAGGATCAGCAGTTGAAGCCTCTTGTTCTTGATCATCTAAGTTCTCATCTTGGTTGATCTGTTGAAGCATCCATGGTAGTAGAGGAAAGTATGTGCCACTAAAAAAATTCATTAGATCTCTCTTCTTTATGTACTTGTAGGACTTAGCATTGTAGTGAGGAATATCCATCACTGGTCCCACAGGCACTATGTTTGGAAAGGTGATTGGGTGGTGAGATTAAGATTCTCACTAGGATCGAATATAGTGATTGAGTCAGAGATTGAATGACAGAAACAAACAATCAATAAACAGTTAATGCAAGAAGATACTCATAAATGCTTGTATATATTAATGAAGGTGATTGATTACAATGAATGTTAAGGTTGAGCATTAAACAGTAATAAATACACCTTGAGAATCTGTAATACTAAATATTCTAATTGTCTATCAATAGTCACCTCATGTACGAGGTTTTCTATTCTATCTATAGGCTGACAAGATGCCTTTTATACAAAATTACTAAACTACCCCTGACCTATACATCAGAACTAGTCTAAGTCTTTATCAACATTTCTTCTGTTCATCCCCATTGAAAAATGCGGATGAGTTGAACTTGATTAGCATTTCTTCTCTTGTTATCCGTATTAGTAGTTGGTCATCCGCATTGGGTAATGTGGATGAACAAATACTTATGCGTATTTGTTGCTGGTCATCCGCATTTTGCAAATGTAGATGAACTTGTCTTGTCCGCATATCTTTTTGACTATCTGCATTAGTTAATATGGAAGAACCAAACAAAATTAGCATTTGTTCTATGTCTTCCGCATTTACAAATGTGGTTAGTCATAACTTGGTTCTTCTTACCAGATTCTTCATCCGCATTACTTTTTGGACTTAGGAAGTTTCCAGCAGAACAACCAACAACTCACCAATTGAATTGGCATGTATGATCCTTTCAGGGTTCAACAATACTCCCCCTAAGGATTATACAGCCTATGTTCTTCAATGGTTTGGTGGTGGTTGAGGTTGTGAGGATTCTGTTGGGTCTTGTGCGATGGATCCAAAATGGCCTTTATCATATTGACAAAGTCATTGGCGTCTGACATCTTTTCTCTATTTAGCACATGTATCATCATTTGACTCATGGTGTAGATGGCTTCAAATGGCAGTTTCTTGAGAGAAACTAGTTCCCATATAGATATAGTGGACAACCCATCTCTATGAATCAGTAGAGCTCCATCTACATCAACTTCTAGCTTCACTATGTTTCCCAGCTATAGAGGAGCCTTTTTCTTCTTTCTCTTTTCCCTCTTGGCAATGATTTGATCATAATGTCATTTTCAGTAGTTTAATGCACTTGAGGAAGAAGTGCATGTCCTTTTCTCCCAGTTTGTTGGTTATCTCTCTAAAATTACTGGTGTAGATATAGTGGATGTAAGATTCATCAAGTAGCCTCACTTCATATCCACTAAACAATCTTATTTCTACCCCTTCCTTTCCTCCCCATTTTCTTTCTATAACCAACTCATAAGTCTTTTCATCATAGTACACATTAGAGATTGGTATGGAGGAAGTGCAATACATCATTTTTCTTTTTAAGGACTCTGTTGGTTTCACTCTCAGCTTTGGAAACACAACCTCCTTTGCTGGTTTTGTTTGTTTTTTTTCAAGAGGGTTAATGAAAGACCTATCTTTCCTCATACAGATGGCCTTCAGTGATTTGAAGTTATCGGTTCTTTTAAACATTCTTAAAATTTTGTTCAAACTCATACCCTCTGAACATGGCCTTGTGAATGATTAGTTCCAAGTTAGCCACTTCCTTTAAGTCATGAATCCCCAAGGCATTTACAAGAGCAGAGTACTCTGTAAAGAATTGGACCAACCCTGAGATTCTTTTAACCATAAACATATTCCAATCACTGTCATACTTCCGGGCAATAATTTTCTGATTAGTTTTGCCCTTCGGAGTAGACACACCTCTTATCATCTTTGTAGTGGTCAATTGTTCTTGAAGTTTCAATTGGGAAGGTTCAACAAACCACTCAGGATATCTATGAAGTACAGGTGCCAAAGAGTCTTGATCTCGATGGGTGAGTTGCATGTCTTGAGCTGACACTTTTGTTCTAGGCTTTTTATTGGTGATTTCTTCTTCTATCTTCTTGAGCCTTTCTTTCTTTTCATCTATCAATCTAAGAGTGGCAGCCCTTAGGGAGTTTGTTTTCATGTTTCCAAGTTTTCTTCTTATGAATCCCTATCAGAGATATTATAGGGATCATGATATAATAGTTGAGGAGTTGATGTTTGTTTCTTCATGGATAATGGTTTGTGCACAACAGTCTTTGGAGAAAGAGTTTTCTCATATTCAGTCTGTTGATACATATATGTACCTAGTTTATATGCTAAATGTAAAAGTATGTCATGTCTTACACAAATGTAATGAATGAGCTGAATGAAATATAATATGTGGTTGATGCTTATAATGTTTAATATTTCATTGTATTATTGTGTGTTATAATGAATTACTATATAGGTTTGAGGTTGTTATGCATAGTTCTTAGTCAATAATGATTGAGAAATGTGTTCAAACTTAGTCCTATGAGTCTTCATGCGAATGGACCATGCTAATGGACCATAAGCATGAATATCTCATGCTAATGGACCAGTCGCACGACTGAGCCAGGAGACTGGATCAGTCGTACGATTGAGACATAAGATTGACTCAGTCGCACGATTGAACCTTCAGTCGTGCGTATGAATCAATCGTATGATTCAGTCGCACGACTGAACCATGCTAATGGTTCAGTCATACGATTGGAAACCCATAAGCTATAAATACCACCTAATTTGTGAAAAAACACAAAACACTTGAAGAATTTTGACACATATTCATAACCTAGCCGTCCAATGTGTCCAGAAAACCTATTCCAAGTTCATAGTTCGCATCTGATCATCTTCTACTCGTTCTTAACGTTTCTTTAATCATTAGATTGATTGGGATTGCATTCTCACTGATTGGATCGCTAATCAAATAGGATTCCGCACTATTTGATCTGGTTTCATGCATAATCAGTTAGTACTCCGTACGTACACGATTCTAACAAGTGCTATCAGAGCCTTGGCTCTTGATTTTGCATGTGATTCGATTAGTTTCGGTGAAAAATCACGTTTTTCGTTCGAAAGAGTCATTCTTTTGAGTCAAAAAGTGTTTTCGACGTCTCCAGGTCTCAAAGTTTACGTTTTTCGGCATACGACATATTAGGGTTCTTGAAAAATCGCGTTTTTGTGTCAAAGTGTCAAAACCTTCGATTTTGCAAAAATAGTAGCCTTCAGTCGCACGATTGGCTCAATCGCACGACTGAACTCAATCGCACACCCCATTCACATGATTGAATTCAGTCGCTCACTCATTCATACGACTGAACTACCTCATTCGCTTGTCTCCAATCGCACACTCCCTACGTCCGACTGAATCCAATCGCACGATTGAATTTATTCGCACACTTCAATTGCATACCTCATCCGCACGACAGAGTCATCCGCATTTGTTCAATCACATGATTGACTCATCTGCATTTGTCTAATCGCACGATTGACTCATCCACATTTGTTCATTCGCATGAGCGAACCAGTCATGTTCTAAAGCTCAAAGTTTAAAGAAATTGGGAATCACAATAAACCAAAACCTTCTTCTCCTAGAAAATGAAATTGGGAATCACAATAAACCACCTAAACTTATAACGTTAGATGATTACCCACAATGGAAACAGAGGTTCGAGATCTATATGAATGGAGTTGATCCCAATCTTTAGGAATCCATTGAGACAGGTTATAGTATGCCAGTTAGTGCTAATGGTGTTAAGCTAACTTTGGGAGGTATGACTAATAGCAAGAAAGCTAAGTACAATGCTGAAAAGAAGGTGTATGCCCTGTTGACTTAGTCGATACCGAAAAATATCTTTCATCAGTTTTTTGAGAACAAACATGCGAAAAAGTTGTGGGAGGCTTTGGAGAAAAGGTATGATGGGAATGCAATCTTAAAGGCATTGAAGGCAAAGGCTCTCAAGAAGGAGTTTGATAACTTCTCATCAATCGGGAAAGAAAGCTTGGATGATATTATCGACCGATTCTACCATCTGATGAGTGAGTCGCACACTCATGGGGTAACCACGTCTATGGAAGATAAAGTTTCAAGCTTTGTTGATGGTTTGCCGGAGAAATGGGACTCATTTGTGTCTAATCTGAGACAGAACAATATACTTGCTAAATTAGACATAAATGACTTCATCCTAAAATTAAGAGAGGATGAAGTACAGGTCACAGAAAGGATCCTACAACCAGAATCCTTCACTTTATAACTCATCTCCCACTCCAACCAGTTTAGGAGCACCACTTCAAATTGCCTTTGTGTCTAGTTTAGCAGCTCCTTCCCAAACCACCGCTTCAGGACCAGAAACGTCAGGGTCATCCGCTACCCAATATATAGCGCCTGAAGCCAATACTACAAAGTTGAAGATCGAGGATCGAGGTAATATCACTGTGGAAGTAGCAAAGGAGCACATGGATCTCCTGGCAGCTGTTGTCCATTCCTATGATGGTCTAGTTGCAGGGAAGATCAGAAATTGTCATCTTGCAGATGCAGATTATGAGCAGGTGGACAAAAATGAACTAGAGAGAATGGATATAATGTGGGCTTTGTCTAGTGCTGTCAAAA
>BJCM01274059.1:0-19742 GCA_018326385.1 Flaveria bidentis | reverse complement strand
AAACACATTCAACATCCAAGAACAATAAAGAATCCCTTATTTCAGCCCTAAAGTTTCAGCCAACATAAACTAAAACTTTAAGGTTATCCAAACAATATAATCAACCATTTGACATAATTCTTTCAAGGTTTATACTAAAGCATGCAAGATTAAACCTTGAAACATAAGGGATTCAAACACCCACAACAAAACAGCCCCTAATGGGTTGAAAAGGTCCATGAAAACTAACTTTTCAAGACCTTTTGAAGCATACATTCCACATAACCAGCTCTAGATGCCATTGTTGGGTTTTGTCACCTTTTGAAGCATACATTCCACATAACCAGCTCTAAACCACCAACAAAACCAAAGAATGAGGATCGAAATATAAATAAAATAGTATGCTATCAAACCATAAATAACAACCATAGGATCTTCATAGAAACAACCTTTCTTGAACGAATGTTGTAGATGAAAAGGTTAAAGAAGATGATGTTCTTGAGTACCCACAAGCTTGTATACCCACAAGCCTAAGCAAACACCTAATCTTGTTAGGTAGAAGAACACCGAGAACTACTCCCTTTTGAACAATCCAAATCTGCCAAGAAAATCTTGAAGTGCTGCCAACAAAAAACGATTTTTCAGCCCTTTCTTTTGTTTCTTTTGAACGAAATTGATTGTTCCTTTTGAGAGGTTTTGCTTTGTGTGTGTGAGAGAAAAGTGTGTTAGATGGTTGAGTGAAAGAGTGAGTTAAGTCTTGCAAATCACAAGACAAAAAACAAGCTGCCAATAGCCCATATGGGCGGCCGAAAATCTCAACCCAAAATGGGTTTCCCTTCCATTTGAATGTTTTATAAAATACTCTTTCAACCATAAGATTTTATAAAATTAAAACCCCTTTTAATTTTATAACCATAACACACTTTTATTTGTTATTATTTAACCAACATAAATAATGAAACAAATAATATCACATAAACAAACTATCCATATAATGTTGTTCTACCATAAAACAATGTTTTAGAAAACTTATTTTCTAAATTGGTGTTAATGTTTATTTGTATGATCTCATCAACAAACAAACATTTATTGGTGTTTGTATAGCTTGTTATTGGGTATGACCTGCTTTGGATCATAACGTACTAACCACATCAATCTTGTATGTGTCTTGGGCATATGAGGTCCAACAGATTTTTCTTTCCATAAGAGGCCTGTTTGTGATAAACAGACGACTAGCTTACGGTTTGAAGTTTAGGTTCACTACTTCTTTTTGGTGGAGTAATAAAACTCCTTTTAGGAGAAATTTGTTTAGTATCATGAAGTTCAATTTTCTTTCTTGGTGTCTGATAATGAGGACAATTAGAAGCGATGTGTCCTCTCTTTCCACAATTGTAGCAGGATCTACCTTCTACATGTTGGGAAAATTGTCTCTGTGGGGATGTGTGTGATACCGGTGTGACTTTAGTCTGGTTGGGTTTGGACACTACTTGTTTAGATGTTTAATTTCTTTAACAAAATTCATTGTTTGAACATTTTTAACATCTTTAGCCTTTTGTTTATTTGGACGGTGACGTCGAGCACGTGGTTGGTTAATTGGTTTGATCGTTTTGGGTTCAGAAATAGACATGTTTGAACCTGACTTTACATTAACCTTTTCAAACTGTTCTTGCAAATTCACAATAGGCATCTTACCTTTAGATTTCAAAGTAGCCTCCTTCTGTTTAGTGACATATTCCATCGGTTTACCCCTGGAATCTAGATCACTAACTAGAGGAGTGGACACCACATGATCCTTAATAGGATTGTTATTTACTTTTCTACATTTAACATTTAACAATATCTCATGTGGTGATGGAACCACTTTGTAGCCCAACCCCTCCCCGTTATTTCGTTCTTTCACTAAGTGTTGAACTATGTGAGAAGAACTAGTCCAACTGTGCAGTTTTTGTTTCAATGAGTTGAGTTCGACTTCTAAAACTGCCTTTTCTTTCTTAGTTTCTTCCAGGGAGTTTAAGTTGAACTTTATGTAATTGGCTTGATTAAAAGCAACAACTTCGGTTTTCTTTAGTTGTTTATTTAAAAGTTCTATTTTCTTTTTATAACTATGCTCATTTTGTCTTAAAATCCGATTAGCTTCTGTGCACAGTTGTAAGTCATTTACTAAGCTATCATTATGGTCTAATAACCTACCAAATTTTAAATATATGCTTTCTCTAAATTTGTTACATTCACGACAAGCATGACTATCAAATAGTTGGTCTTTGGTACTTACCTGTGCAAATTCGATTGAATCAGCCATCAGTGCAGAGTTTGACTCTTCAGATGCTGGAGATTCTAAACATGTCGTTCTGAGATCTTCTTCAATCAGGTGATTAACCACATTCTCAGTATCTTCATTATCTGACATCACTAGTTCAACTACGATTTCACCTTCACTTGCAGTCTCATCATCCAAACCCTCGACATTGGCAATGTTCGATTCACCCAGAGACATAAAACTGAAGGTCCAATCCTATCCTTCGTCACCTTGAGCAGTCAAGGCCTTTGTCTCTTTGCTTGAAGAGGTAGCTCCGCTTGTCGGTTTGTCTTAACGGTTGAAAGACGAGAATGGATTCCCGTTACTTGTCTTTTTGGGCTTTACACATTCACGTTTGAAGTGCCCCTTTTCTCCATAGTTAAAGCAGGTAACTTTGGTTTTGTCGAAACCAAAGGTTGTATCCTTTGTGGCTACAAAGTTGTCTTCTTCACAAACTTTTTTGCTCTCCTGACAGAACTTGCCAAAGCCCACATAATGTCCATTCTTTCTAGTTCATTCTCGTCCACCTGCTCGTAATCCTTATCTGTCAGATGGCAATTTCCGATCTTTCCTACAACTAGACCATCATAAGAATGAACAACCGCTGCTAGAAGGTCCATATGCTCCTTTGCAACCTCCACAGTAATATTTCCGAGATTCTCGGTCTTCAACTTCGTAGCATTTTCTTCAAGTGCGATATATTGGGTACTAGATGACCCTGACATTTCAGATCCTCAAGCTATAGGATGAGAAGGAGCGGTTGAACTTGACACAAACGCTATTTGAAGAGGTGCTCCTGAACTGGTTGAAGTGGAAGAAGAGTTATAAAGTGAAGGATTCTGGTCATAGGATCCTTTCTGAACCCTGTACTTCATCCTCAGTTCCTCCTCCCTCAATTTCAGGATGAAGTCATTTATGTCTACTTTAGCTAGTATATTGTTCTGTCTCAAGTTAGACACAAATGAGTCCCACTTCTCAGGTAAACCATCAGCAAAGCTTGACACTTTGTCTTCCATTGACGTTGTGACCCCATGAGTGTGCAGCTCACTCATTAGATGGGAGAACCTATCTATGACATCATCCAAGCTTTCTTTACCCATCGAAGAGAAGTTATCAAACTCCTTCTTCAAAGCCTTTGCCTTTAGAGCTTTAAACGATGCAATCACGTCGTATCGTTTCTCCAAAGCTTCCTATAACTTATTTGTCTGTTTGTTCTCAGAAAATTGATGGAATATGTCCTTTGGTATTGACTGAGTCAACAGGGTATAAACCTTCTTTTCTACATTATACTTTGCCTTTTGGCTGTCAGTCATCCCACCCAAGGTTAATTTAACACCATCAGCACCAACCGGCATACTATAACCCGTCTCAATAGATTCGCAAAGGTTGGGATCAACTCCATTAAGATAGATCTCAAATCGATGCTTCCATTATGGGTAATGATCTAACGTTATAAGTTTAGGGGGCTTATTGTGATTCCCAATTTCATTTTCCAGCAAAAGATTTTGGATACGAGAGTCCCTTCCGGCAATAAACGCAGAGTACTGATCTTCCATTTCTATAAACTTTGAACTTCAACCTAAGACTTATTTACTCGTGCGAATGGAGAAGTGCGACTGGGCCAATCGTGTGATTAAACAAAAATGCGGATGGGTCAATCGTGCGATTGGACAAATGCGGATGAACAACCGTGCGATTGGACAAACGTGGATGGACAATGCGAATGGGGTGATTCAGTCATACGAATGGATGGACGACTGAGTTCAATCGTGCGTATGGGATGTGCGATTGATTTCAGTCGTGTGATTAAGCCAATCGTGTGACTAAAGGTTGTTGTTTTTGCAAAATCGAGAGTTTTTGACACTTTGATGCAAAAACACGATTTTTCAAGAACCCTAATCTGTCGTATGCAGAAAAACTTAAACTTTAGACCTGGAGACATCGAAAACACTATTTTACTCAAAAAAGGTGACTCTTTGGAATGAAAAACGTGATTTTTGCACCAAAACTAATCGAATCACACACAAAATCAAGAGCCAAAGCTCTGATACCACTTGTTAGGGAACGTGTACGTACGGAGTACTAACTGATAATGCGTGTATACCTAATCAAGTAGTGCGGAATCCTATTTGATTGTCGATCCAATCGGTGAGAATGCAAATTCGATCAATCTAAAGATTAATGAAACTTTACGAACGATTAGAACACGATCAACTGTGAACTATGAATTTGGAACAGACTCTCAGGAGTCTCTGGATGGCTAGGGTATGAATATGAGTCGAAATTCTTGAAGTGTTACGTTTTTCCACGAAATAGGTTGTATGTATAGGTTAGGGTTTGTCAATCATACGACTGAACCATTTCCATGGTTCATTCGTGCGACTGAATAATACGATTGATCCATACGCATGACTGAAGGTTCAGTCGTGCGACTAAGCCAATCATATGTCTCTATCGTGCGACTAAATCATTCTCCTGGTTCAGTTGTGCGATTGGTCCATTAGCATGAAGTATTCATGCGTACGGTCCATTAGTATGGTCCATTCGCATGAAGACTTCATACGATTAAGTTTGAACACGTTTCTCAATCATTATAGACTAAGAACTATGTAAACAACCACAGACCTATATAGTTAGTTCAATATGCTTTATTACACAATAAATAATGAAACATTAAACATTATAAGCATCAATCACATATTGCATTTCATTCAACTCATTCATTACATATAAGTAAGACATGACAGCCGTTTTATATTAAGCTCCTAAACTAGGTACACATGTATCTACAACTATCTTTCTCAGTTGGGTCTCCTACTCTCACAGGTTCAAATTGAGAGTGAGGTTGACCCTGCTGTGGAACAGAAGATAAAGCTTGCTGAGATTCAGTTGGAGGTCCAAGTTGTGTTGTCTCTGGTTGTTCAACCTTAACCTCCACTTCAGGTGGAGCTTGACTTGGAGGATAGTGTAAGTCAATTAGCTCTCCACTCTTTATCTTCTGCTTGATCACCCTGATATGGTCATCGATAGTGGATAGAGACATAGGGCCAAGTCTCCTTCCGGAGAAACCATACAACTTCAAGAAGCTCATCATCCTTTGTCTGTCAGCAGACTTCTTTAAATTCTTTTGGATGATGACTCTTGACGTAGCAGCTTCTTCCTTTAGCATTCTTTTGGTTGTCTTTCTTTCTTTGACTATCTCAAGTTCAAGTTGTTTAAGATACTCAAACTTAACATAGTCATAGGATAAGGGAAGAAGTGCTTCTACCTGATAGAGGCCTATGGCACTCAGCTAGTTGATCATCTTGATCCTATCTTTTTCTTTATCTACCTTAGGTTCTTGTTGAACCACATCCTCTTGTGAAGGACTTTCTTGAACTGGAGAGAGAGTAGGCAAATGCTTGTACAGTCTTTTCTTTCTTTTGTCTTCATCAGAGTAGTTTGCCACAGCCTTGGGGATCATACCCGCACCAGTAGCAAAAGGGGTGCTTGGTATGTAAGGTCCATTCTTAACAGACTCCCACATTCTTGAGTCTAGAGACCTGATGAAACCTTCCATTATGAGGCACCAGGTGTCAAAGTCATCAAGAGTGATCAGTGGGGACTTGTTCATGGTTCTAGTTTCCATATCAGTCTTGGAAATGGCTGCAATTTGAAAAGTTGAGTATTTGTGTGTGTGAGGGATCTTAAGATGGTGAGATCTTATATCAAGAACCTGGAAAACTCTGATACCAAATGCAGGACTAGTGAAGGGGGTCACTTACAACACAACAACCCAAAGAGGAGAGTAATTAAACTTAATCAAACAGTGAACTAATTAACCACAAGTAAAGACACTAAGAACACAAGTAATAAAGAGACAGAACACAAGAGCAAGATACACAAGTGTATGGTTTTCAAGATTGCAGTATATTACTTTCTCAATGTTCTATTACAATTGTTACAAAGCATAAAGGAAAGTTACAAGAACATGAGATACTTATACTACATCCTACAGTCGGCCAAACTATGAAAGCCAGCTAGATACAATTGACTAGACACAAAACAAAATCAATTGTAGAGTCAAAAGGCAGATTGCCTTTTGACTAGTGACTATGACATGCCATAGCTCACATCTTTATCTATTACAAAAAGGATAAAGTACATAAAGTAGAAAGTTACAAACTCAAGACCACAATGTACAGTTACCAAAAGCATGGACCTTTTCACAAACTCATATAAGCTGGTGACTTTACAAAGTTGCAGTGGAAAGGGGTCCAGCTTTATGAAAAAGTACATCAAATAAAGCATGTAGTGAAAAGTCTTTGGAAGAAATCTGCCTTCAAGAGTTGAGCTTCGGAAGACTTTGCCTCTAAAGCTTCAGAAAACTTCATCTTTGGCTTCGAAAGATATTGGTCTTAGCTTCGGAAGATTTCACACTTAGAATATTTATGTTGCATGTGTGAAACTTCCGAAGCATTCTTTTTTAGTACTTGTGCAGCATGCATACAGAAAGACTTTGGTTGCTTCAGCCTCTATACATATTCTCTACAAACTAATATCCTTTACCGCACATCAATGATTTATTTGATCATTTATAACGATCAAGCTACTTTTACAAGATTGACTTGCGATCTGGCTATCACCAAGTTAAATTGTGTGAAGAGGATAAGACTACCTTTCCTACAAGGTACTATCATTATTAGTTCTTAGTGTTGCAATTTGGATTGAGCAACACACATGCGGACTTCATGACCTTGATGAACCAAGCGTGCGAGCCCTACTTGGAAAAATTTATAATCGTATTTATTGATGATATTCTTGTTTTTTCGTCAAGATTAGTAGGTTTCTCAGGTTGGCAGGATATTTCAGGAGGTTTATCCAGGCCTTATCCAATATCATGACACCACTTATGACTCTCACCCAGAAAAGTGCTAATTTTAGCTTGTATTTATATTAGGAGATTAGTATCTTTTGTATTTTGATAGTTATCTTCTTTCCTAATTACATCATCGGTTGCATTGTATATAAACAGATTTGCATGAATGTAATGATCATTGAAGATTCAACCCTTTTCATGGTATTAGAGCTAAACCTAGCTCTATACCGATAATCCTTCATTGTCATCTCAAGCCATGTGCTTGTCACTAACGATGGTTAGTTGTTCTGCCCACCCATCCTCACAACCATGACAAATACATTCAAAAGTATAGAAAGTAAATAGCCTGAAGCTCCTAGTTCCAAGATAAACTCCCTTCACCATGTCTACACAATCACGAAAATTCAAAATAAGGTTCATGTCCTTAATGGAATAAAGGTATCTTACTCGTCATGGGGAAAACTATTTCAATTACACACTCGCGCCTATAAAGTCATGGAATCTATTGATGGCACACAACCATCACAAAAAACGAATCCAAATCATGACTTATAGATGAAGATTGACACCATTGTTTTGAAATGGATCTACGAAACCCTTTCTAATGACCTACAATCTTATGTTCTTGAGCCAGACTCCATAGCATTGCAAGCTTGGTTACAAATCAAGGCACTCTTCTTGAAAAATAAGGGATCATGAGCAGCCGCTTCTGTCACACCCCGACCGACGGCGGAACCATCGGGGCGGACGAATGTGAAAACGATTGTTCATAGCACATGGAACTAAATAAGTTGGAATAATATTAAATATCATTTTTCATTGAACATTACAAGACAATTAAAACATTACAATACAAACAAGATATAAACAACAACATAAAATTTTCAATTAAACTAAGTCCAAGTTAAATATGACCACGAAGAGGTCCTCAAGTATCAAACCTGAAATATGTTATAAATAAAGGCTCGACTTTGAAAGTTGGTGAGTTTCCATGGGTTAAACACACACATATAAAAAAGGGTTTACAGGTAGCAATTCATGTCAATGGTTATGAATTATGCAAGTTTATAGAACACATATAGATACAATCAAACCTTGACAGATTACAAGATTAAACGATTAGCTAAATGTAAAAAATTAATAATTAATGATTGTAAACATATAATGTGTCTCATATAACCCTCATAATAATATCAATAACCATGACAAAAAGTAAAAATGAATTGCATGTGTATTTACAAGTATCAAAATGTTTACAAGTGTAAGTTGATTAAGTTAATATGTTTCACCCCAAAAGGTATGAAATAAAGTAAAAATAGGGCATGAAGAACTCACATGGAAAACTCACAAGATGCATGATGCACTTAAGATAATAATAAGAAAATAAAATGGCTCCAAACATTTCTTCACGATTCAACCTATTGGTTGATGCCTCAGAATTAGAATAAAGATAAGATTCAAGAGTAAACATGGATTAGAGTTTCAATTAAAATTTCGAGTTTTGATAATTAGGTTACATAAAATAATATAGCCCATTATATTTTATTTCTATAAAGATGATTATATTTATTAGATAGTTAAGATTAAAACTATAGTGAATCATTAGTGAATTTGAACAACAAGTATCACTTAAATATTAATAATAATCGATTAAGTAGTGGTTGAGTTTAAAACATGAGAAGAAATAATTAACCTAAAAATTAATTATTTAATACTTGATCAAAATGATTAATTGGATAATTAATAATTTAATTGGCTTGCAAAATAGGTTAAAAGTCATTAAGCTTGAGTTATAATGTTTTCTTTAACTTTTTTGTAATTATTATAAATGTTTCTTAATATTAAAAGCTTTTAAAAATAACGAGCTAAGAAATTATATGATTTAAAAGTTTAGGAATTAAATAAAGATTTAAAAAAATAATTTTATAAATATTTAAATTTGTAAATAAATTATATATTTTTATGACATCTAAATCTCATAAAAAAATTTACAAAGTTTTTATATTATTAAACTATTTAAAATAGTAGATTATATTGTTACAATTTTTCAAAAATTAAATTAATAATTTCTAAATTAAACTTAAGTATCAACATAATATTTATTTTAATTTAATAGAATAATACTAATTTTTGTGATTTAATTTAATAAGAAGAAAGGGTTAAAAACATATTTGAGGGTGCCCGGGTTCGAACCCAAGTCCCTTTTACATAAGCACATGATGTTAATCGGTGGGCTATTAGCCCAGATCTGATTTTAATCCCCGTTTAATGTTTAAAAGGTTTGAATATGAAAACCCCCAAATCTCAAGAATTCTCGGTGAGACGACAATTGCTTCAAATTGAACATCGATTCGATAATGATAATGGAATCAAACTTAGGGCTTTTGTTCCCTAAGTGAAACCGAGTATGAAGGTGTGTTTAATTACCTAGATTAATATTGTTTTGAGTGAAACAATTATAAGAATAGTCGCGATCGTGGTACTGTCGAATTGAGTTGATTTAGGATGCTTTGATCCAATACAAAGGTTGTGAAGCTTCCTTAGATGATGATTACGAGAAACCCTCTATCAGTTATGATTAACATAGCTTCGATCATAAGTCTCGAACAGTCGCGATCGTGGTACTATCGAATTGATTTGATTCTGGATGATTTGATCCAATTCAAAGGTTGTGAAGCTTCCTTAGATGATCATTATCAGAAACCCTCTATAAATTGCGATTAACATCGCTTCGATCATAAGTCTTGATGAGTTGTAGGTCGAAGATGAACATGGTAACCGAACGTGATGCTTGCGTGAGTTTCAGACCAAATTGAGTGTTAGTTAGATTTAGAGTATCGATTAGATGTTTTGCCCTCAATTACATCAACTTAATTTGAGCAGTTTCGAGTCGATGAAGTTCGTGTTTTGAATGCAGGTTTTGGTTTCAACTCGAGAGGATTAACACCTCATAATACGAATTAAAAGGGTCATGTGTTCGAAACTGATGTCGTTCGAAGTGATGGACGGTTACTTGCAATTCAAATCAATTAATTTTGGAGTTTTAGTGTTGCAAGAAGGTGGTCGCAGAGTTGGACGGAGATAGGAGGTTCGACATGGATGGAAGGTTGGGTTTTGTTTCAAAGATTCACAAGTTTAGTCCTTGTTGTTTTAGATCTTTATTATTTTATGTAATAAAGCTTTTATTGCAAGTATTAAAAATTACAAATTCAACCCTTGTCTTTATAAAACCCATTTGAATAATAAGCCATTTTAATTTATTTGTTAATCTTTATAACATTTATAAAACTTGTAAACTTTATAAGTTGATTATTTATTTTCAATAATTAATATTCATAATTACTAATAAAACTTTATTCATTTTATAACTTTATAAAAAGAATTATTTATAAATTCATAAGTTATTACAAGTTGTTTTAAATAATTAATAAATAAATAATTCACAATGTAACTTGCATTTAATACATTAAAACTATTAAAATAATTTAATAATGGAAACTCAAATTGAGTTCGGGTTTGAGTTTTAACTCGGAAAATAACGGATGTTACAATTACCAACCTCACCCTTCAATTTGTGGATTCTCCGGACACGTACTGTCAACGCCTCAAAGATCTAGCCATCCAAATTAGAGATGTTGATAACCCGGTGTCATAGAAATGCTTGGTGCTATTGCTTGTTCGACACCTCCACTTAAATATGATAATGTTGGCTTATTCATCACTCAACAAATTCCCACATGGGAAACCATGTGTAGTATGCTATAATTGCAGCAACATCGTTAAAGTGGATGTGACTCGATGGCCTCACCCGCAGTTATGGCTACCGACCATGATTTGTCACCACTATCTAATTAGCCGACTCACAGCGGCAACCGCTAGTGGAATCGTCACCCACCAGCTCAATAGCATCGGAATCACAACCTTCAACCCAATAGGGTCCTCCTACTTGTAGATCTAGATACCCTTCTCGCCCTAGGTAATTAGCGGCCCCCTACTGGCCCAACTAGTGGATGGACATTCTCTTGTCACATGGACAATGCTAGGTTGGGTCCACCGTGGTCTTATGACCCAGTTGACCCACAACTCACAAATTCACAAATATCGAGTCGGCCCAACCACCCATAATCGGCCCACATCCCCCATAACAGGCCCACTTAACCGAAATTGATCATATATACCCAACCCATCTTGGGGAGGCCTTCCAAGCACTCAAATTTGATGACAAGGGGAGCTAGTTTGATCAATGGTTCATCGACACGAGCATATTCTATCATGTTACGAGTGACCAAGGTATACTATCTAATTCTCATAATGATTGCTATATTAAATTTATCTTTATTGGTAATGGTAATCGTGTGCCAATCTTTGGATCCAGACACAGCTCCCTTACCACATCACCCACACCTCTTAAACTTAACCATGTCCTCTATAGTCCTTATATTGTCAAAAACCTTGTATCTATTCAAAAAGTTACTATTAATAATAACATTTTAGTCAAATTTGATCCTTTTGGGTTTTCTATGAAGGATTATCAGAGTGGGAAGATCCAAACCAGACACAATAGTTCAAGTCACCTTTGTCCTCTTAACAACACCAACGCTAATGCTTCATTTTCTTTGGCTTCTACTTGCACTGATGTTTGGCATGACCGTTTTGGCCACCAAGGAGTTCCAATTATGGATTATTTTAATTCTAGTAATTTGATTTATTGTAATAATAGATCTCGTACATTAGTTTGCAAATCTTGCCAATTATCAAAACATAAACATTTATTTTTTGCTTCTTCCATTTCATCTACTATTTTACCCTTTGATATAATACATTGTGATCTTTGGACTTAACTGGCTCTTAGCAAATATGGTTAGAAATATTATATGGTGTGCGTAGACGATTAAACGAATTATACATGGGTGTATCCCCTAAAATAAAAATCTAAAACATTTAACAAATTCACACAATTTCACTCATATGTTAAAACCTAATTTCACATCAAAGTTAAATCCTTCCAATGTGAACTAAGGGGTGAATTTGATAACTATAAATTTTATGCTTTTGCTTCATCCAATGGAGTTCAATTCCGGTTTGCATATCCCCACACCTCTCAACAAAATGGCAAGTCTGATAGGATGATAAGACGCCTCAATGAAATCATGTTTCGCCTCCTCTCACACACATCACTACCCATATAACTTTTGGTCGATGCGTTACATACCGCATCCTATCTCCATAACATACTCCCCTCCGCCACTCATAGTTCATACGTCATATGACCACCCTCTGTGGTCATCTACCATCCTACGACCACCTTCGGGTTTTTGGGTGCATATGCTATCCTAACTTGTCCACCACTCATCCACACAAACTTATGCCCCACTCGTTTTTATATGTGTTTCTTGGCTACCCCACTCAATCAATTTTGGGGTTACTGATGCCTTGATCTCACCTCTAGTAAGATCATCTTCTCTCTTCATATCATGATTGATGCCTTTCTTCCCCATATACTCCTCCTCCCATACTACTTTTCCCACCCCTTAAGAACCCGACATCTCCCCACTTCTCTACTAGTCACCCTACAACCCCACCCATAGCTTACCCTTAACCTTGACTCAACCAACCCCCAACCTAATGCTAACACCGCACCCATCCCTAGTACTACATTACCTCCTAATCCTAACATTTACACCCATACTTACCAATGTTGCACTAGGTAGCCATCCCCCAACAAGCCTCCAAACCCGTCCCATGCACTACCTGCCCAACCTGAACTGTCCCACCCTATGGTCAACCAGTCCAAAGTGGGCACAACCAAACCCAATCCCCCACTCACCCTCCATACTACAACACAACCACCCTTTTCTCCACTCCCCAAATCCTATTTTATAGCCTTTATAGATCCTAATTAGGATGTGGCCATGGCTGATGAGTATACAGGTTTAATATACAATAACTCATGCTAATCACTAAGTCGACCACCAGTTGCTCATGTCATCCGTTGTATGTGGCTCTTTCACCATAAGTTTCATGTTGATAGATCTTTACAAAGGTACAAAGACCGTTTAGGCATCAAAGGGAAATCTAAAAAAATGGGCGTGGATTGTGATGAAACATTTAGCCCCATCGTCAAAGCCGACCACCATTGGAATGGTCTTTAGCCTTTCTTTATCTCAGGGTTGGCGCATTAATCAATTGGACGTTAAAAATGCATTCCTACACAGGGACTTATACAAAGCGATTTATATGAACCACCCACTTGGGTTCAAGGATCTACATAGCTCTAACTTTGTTTGCAAGTTACATAAATCTCTATATGGCCTTATAAAAGCTCTAAGGGATTAGTACCACTAGCTCACTAGTTATATTACAAAATATGGTTTCAAAGGCACCCTTAGTGGTCCTTTTTTGTTTGTCTACAAGAATGGTACTCGAATGACATATCTTCTTATCTATGTGGATGACATAATTCTCATTGCCTTGGATGATTCACTCCCACGACATATCACAAAATCTCTATCTCATGAGTTTGCTATGTCAGACCTCGGCCAACTATGCCAATTCTTGGGCATCAATGTCACCCACTCTCACGGTGAGTTGTTCCTTTCGCAGCAACAATACAACTGTGACATTCTCGCTCGGGCTAACATGAAGGAGTGTAAAATATGTGCCATACCTGTAGACATTGTTTTTAAGCCCAATGCCATATTAGGCCCAAAGGTCTCAGATCCATCACTATATTGTAGCCTAGCCAATGCACTATGGTACTTAACTTTTACCTGACTAGACATCACCTATGAGGTTTAACAAGTTTGCTTATGCATACATGATCCTCAAGAGCCTCACTTTCATTTTCTCAAATGTATCTTTTTTTAATTAAAAGGCATGATAATCATGGTTTAGCACTAAATCCCCCACACCATGTCGACTCACGACTTACTCTGATGTCGATTGGGGGGCTACCCAAATTAACGCTGATCTACTCCAGATACTTGAGTTTATAGGTAATAATCTAAGTCTTGGACCTCAAATCGTCAAGCTACAATTTCCCTCTCAAGTGTGGAATCCGAATACCAGGGTGTCGCTAATTCTATGGCTGAAACTAGTTGGTTACGAAACTTATTAATTGAATTACATGTCCTTATTTGAAGATTTATTGTGATAATGTTTCCACGGTGTACCTCTCATGGAATCTGGTACAACACCATTGTACCAAGCATGTAGAGCTGGACATACATTTTGTTTGTGAAAAGGTCTGAATTAGATCTGTTCGGGTACTTAACGTTCCGGCTGATTATGAGTTTGCGGACATATTTACAAAAGGCTTACTAAGATATATTTTAATGTTTGAAACCCAGTTTGTGTATCTAGTGTCTTCCTGCTACTACTGAGGGGATTTATTAACATATACATACATATATGTTTTTGATATATTTTTGTAATGTATTTATATTACAAGATTAGTATCTATTGTATTCTAGTAGTTATCTTGTTTCCTGATTTCAATCGGTTGCATTGTATATATTATTATTTGAATGAATGGAATGATCATTGAAGATTCAACTCTTTTTAGAAAAGAACTTGTAATTTAGGATAAAATTACTAGTAACTATTTTTAACCTTTTTCAAATAAAACATAAACATTAAACAAACATTCATTATTAAAAATATTACATAATGATTAAGTAGAAAAGATTAAGAGAAACTATATATTTCTTGGCATTTCAATTTTTATGTTCTCACTATGATTTGTTCCTATCCAGTAAGATGGGTGTTGGAGTGATCAATAATTTAAGATTGTAATGCTAGTTCAATTCTTGTTTCAATCGATGTTCAATATGTAATTTTTTTGTGGGTGATGCCACTAAACACACCCTTATGTTTTTGAGTTAATTTGGTATTAAAACAAAGTACATAACTAATGTTTTAGTTTTTAGATTTTCATAACCAATTTATGATTATAGAAATTTATATAAATGGTCCTTTGCGTTTAACCAGATTACACATTTGATCCTCAAAATTTGAAAATTGCAAATTTAGTCCAAAGTTTTGTGTAATTGATGATCAAGTATAGGGTGGTATTCACCTTGCCGTTAGTTATATCTTAGTTATAATCGTAATAGAATCTAGTTTAGTTTTGTTAGTATTGTATTATGTGGCATGCGATACTACATGTGAAACTGTAGTTTCGCTCGGTAGTTACACATAGTCACAGAGCATGATAGTTTCGCACCATTCGAAATTATATGTGAAACTAGATCCTAAAAAATATGTTTGCTTGTTGATGCTTTGTAACTCTGGGAACATTTATTAAATACTATTGATTTGAGTTTATTGTGTATTGCTAGGAGCTTATTATTGTTATCTTTCAGTATTGTTCTTAATCATCTTATCAAAATCTTATAGCAAATGGGTTTTGCTAGATTTGTGTTCATTCTTGTATCATTACTTAGTCCCTAAGTTATTGGAAACAATGATAACTTGAGGATTCTGGTATTAAAACTTGATTAAAAGCATGTTTAAATGATCATTTGGACCAACAATAATCATTGTAAATTTGGTACTTGAAATTTATAAGTTGCAAAGCTAGTCCAAATTTTTATGTAGGTAATGCTCTTTTTATCACTAATGTTAAATTTAAAAGTTAGTCCAAACTTTATAAAATGCATAAAAAAATAACTCTAATATCAGAGACCAAATGAGAAATGGGTACACAAAAATTTACACTAACTTTGTATTTTTTTAGCTTCGAGTACCAGACATGCAATCTACTCTTTATGATTATAAACAATCCGATTAACTCATTTAAGCTACTACTAGAAAACTGGGAATTGGAGACTGCATTTTTGGTGGTAAAATGATCGCAAATAGCTATTTGCAACCTATTTGCGACCACAAAGGCAATGGGAAAAACACACGTTGCAAATGATCTACGCTGACCATTTTGGGACAATATTTATTTTCCCGACCAATTGTTACAACTGCTATTGTCATCACAAATCGTGTGACTGGTTTGCTACCATTTATGTTATGACCGACGATACTTTCGACTGTTTATGACTGAAACTTGTTGAGACCGTTTTACAAACGACACTTGGTGTGACCGTTTTGCATTCACTAGTGGGTTAACTATTACTTCTTGGGTCAAATCAAATATCCTTTGAATTTATAAACTATAACTAAGTAATAACTAATGTGTTTTCTTTACTACTATATAAAGAGAAACATATGGGCAAATTTGAAAATTCAGTCAGATTTGTAAGTCGCTTCATATGATGTCCCCTTCCCTCTACCTCCTTCATATGAATCAACCGATGGCTCTCTTATCATTTCCTTCCAATTGAAACTATTGACTGTTAAACCTTCAGCTGGACCTCTGTGTTGATTGAAGCTTTTAATACCGCTTAAGGACCTTCTGTGCCATCGTAGGACACCATCATCACCTTCACCTATTCACTCTAATTTCAATACTCAAATCATCGCTCGGTGGTTTCAATCATATCCCCTTCACAGAACTCGATCACCATCAAAGTCAATCGTCGACTTTAATACTCAATCATCAATGGCATTAATTGCACTCAGTTTCACTCCCATCTTTACTATAACCAGTGATGAATGTTGGGTCAATTGTATCAATAATAGGCTTGGGTCCACGTGAAGTGTCCTGCATGTCGGGTTAGTTAAGCCCATGCAGACATAGTCTTTTATGTAACGATTAGTTTATGGAGTCAATAGTTGTTAGTGATTTTAGTGGGTTGTTAGCTTTCTTTGTGGAGTCAGTTAGGAGTCTGTAATTGTATTATAAATAGTAGTTCATGATTATAATAAGGTATCTAGATAATTGAGAGTTCTTTGATATCCTTCCTACTTTACAAGTGGTATTATAGCATATACCTTGAGAGGGTGAGCATCTGCTTCCATTGAAATAATGACAGAAGAGACAGTGTCATACCAGAGTGTACCTCGCTTTAATGGAGACTACAACCATTGGAGTTTGGTAATGGAAAACTTGCTAAGGTCCAAAGAGCTTTGGTGCGTGATCGAAACAGAGATTAGAGAAACCAAGGAAGGAGAAACCTTGTCTGCTGCAAAGAAGACTCTCTATAACTCATTGAAGTTGAAAGATTTGAAAGATTGAAACTCTCTCTTTCAATCCATTGATCGACAAATCATCCGTACAATGAGTCAGAAAGAAAGTGTGTGACCGATTTGGGAGGCAATGTGTATGAAGTATCAAAGCAATACTAGTGGGCTCAGTTACAGTGCCTTCGAAAGGACTTTAAGATGCTCGAGATGAAAGATAGCGAGTTAGTTACAGACTATTTCAATCATTTCATAGTGGTGGCCAATGATACACACGATTATGGTGAAAAGGGGTGGAGAAGATTCTGTGCTCCCTTACTATATATTTCAACTTCGTAGTGTGTACGTTGGAAGAATAGTGGGATATTTATAAACTCACCATTGATGAACTACAAAGCTCTTTATTGGTTAATGAGCATAATATTCGAAAGAATCACAAGAGGATCAGGTATTGAAAGTTGAACAAACACCCTCTAGTGGTCGAGGTTGCGGGAGAGGTTGGTCCTCTGTCAGAAGGGGAAGTGAACGTGGGAGATCAAGATCTGATTTTGATAAATATTTAGTGGAATGTTATTCATGCCATCATCTTGGACACTTAGCCTATGAGTTTCCTCATTCTGATAAAGCAATGAATTATGTTGAATTTGATGAAGGAAAGGATCTCCTTCTGATGGCCCATACTAAGATCCAAAGGGAAGGTAGGCCAGGACTATGGTTTTTGGATTAAGCCTGTTCAAACCACATGACAAGCAACCAAGAGTGGTTTGTCAATACTGATGAAACCTATAAACACACGGTCAAGTTGGGAAATGATCTAAAACTTAGCATACAAGGCATAGGCGACATACAATTTGAAGTGGAAGGGTTTACACAGGTAATCACAAGAGTGTACTTTGTGGCTGATCTCACATCTAACCTTTTTTAGTGTTGGACAACTACATGAGAAGGAACTTACAATTGTCATTCAAAAGGGGACGTGCAAGATTTACCATCCACGTAGAGGCATGATAATGACTTCAAATATGACTAGAAATTGCATGTTTCTAGTCCATGCAACTGCCAAACCTCAGCCCAGTTGATGTTTGAAGGTTACTAAGGAGGATAATACTCAAATTTGGCACAAACGCTTGCGGCATATGAGTCACAAGTACATAGGGAACCGGTTGGTAAACGCTTGGAGCATGTGAGTCCCAAAGTAGCATAACAAATGAATATATGTGAGGTATCTCAGGTTGGTAAACAATATAGGGAACTGGTGCCGAAGAAAAGCTAGTGGAGAGCAACTGATAAATTGCAACTTATTCATATAGATCTATGTGGTCCAATATCACCTATGTCAGTGAGTGGTAAAATATACATACATTCATTGATCATTTCTCAAGAAGATGATGGATTTATTTTCTACCAAACAAAGTTGATTGCTTTAAAGTTTTTAAGGAGTGATAGGGAAGGTGAATTCACCTCAAGTGCTTTTAATAGTTTATGTAATTACCACGGTATCAAAAGAAAATTGATAGCTGCATCTACACCCTAAGAAAATTGACTAATAAAACATTACCGAAATGGTTCTGGACAGAAGTTGCTAACTGGGCTAATCATGTTATCAATAGATTCTGTATAACATCACTTAAAGACAAAGTCCGTGAGGAAGCACGGTCCAGTTCTAAGCCCAATGTACACTACTTCTGAGTGTTTAGGAGTATTCCTTATGTGCACATCCCATCACAACTTGGAAGTAAGCTGAATGGTCGCAACATTAAATGTGTGCTCTTGGGCATTAGTATCGAGTGAAAAGCATTCAGACTACATGATCCCATCTAAAAGAAGATAGTTATAACTCGAGATATCACATTTGAGGAAAATGCTAAGTGGAATTAGAAAAAGAAAGAAATGGGGTCTCATGAGCTAGTGGTTCCCGAAGAGTATGTTAGTATTGAGGATGAGGAGATATTAAAGTCTAATGATATGCCTAGGCAAGCTGACCATGCTCCATAATAGGTGATGTATCTGGAGTTGAGCAGTGGCCCCATGAACTAGAAGGTCAACCTGAGCAGCAAAGCAGTGAAGATTACAATGTAACTTACACTATCCAGCAAGTACCATCATACAATGTTGTCACACAAGAAAGAACATCAAGAAGAAGTAAGAAGACTCCTACTTGGATGAGTGAGTTTGAAAGTGGTGAAGGGCTATCAGATGTAGAAGTTAATTTTGCTAGGTTTAGCTCATTATGTGATCCAAGGAAATTTGAAGATTCTACTAATGAGCCTAACTGGAAACAAGCTATGGAAAATATGATCCATTCAATTAAGAAAAATGAGACTTTGGGAATTTTGTGACATCCGTCACCAAAGGTCCGTCTATTGACGTATTTCCGTCATCTTTTCGTTAATCGGTCATTCCTCACCTTCATGAACTACTTATGTGGATACGCTTATGCTTTTGTCATTGCATTACTGTCATTTAAACCTTTACCCATATTACTATCATCACCATAAAATACACCATTTTATATAAATTATTATTATAAATAAA
>BJCM01274058.1:0-11162 GCA_018326385.1 Flaveria bidentis | reverse complement strand
ATCAAATGATACCTAATATTGTTGTGTTTTGTCATTAAGTGGTGCACAAGATTCTCTTTGATAGAAATAGCACTATTGTTGTCTATATTTATAGGGGTCTCCTTGAAATTGAAGCCATAGTCTAGCATCTAATTCTGAATCCAAAGCACTTAGGAAGAACAATATGCAGAGACACATTATTGCTTCTTGCATTGCCATAAGACTACCCTTCCACCAAGGAACTTACATCCCCCTGATGTAGACTTTGAAGTCATATTGCATCCACCATAGTCACTATCTTTATATGCATACAAATTGAAGTCAGATTCTTTGGATACAAAAGGCCGAGTGTTGAGGCACCTTTGAAATATCTTAAAATTCTTTTGATAGTGATTAGGTGTGACATCTTGGGGTTTGCTTGATATCTTGCACAATACATGTAGCAAACATGATATCAAGCCTGCTAGCTGTGAGGTACATAAGAGACACAATCATAGCTCTGTAAAGATGTTCATCTACATACTCCCCCTCGAGATCAAGTCCAAGCAAGTGGTTTCTTGATATGGGTGTCTTAGTAACCTTACAATCACTCATGTTGGATCTTTTAAGTATGTCTTGAACATACTTTGACTGACTTATGAAGATGCCATCTTTAACCTGCTTCACTTGAATTCCAAGAAAGAAATTGAGTTCCTACATGCCACTCATTTAAAATCTATCCTGTATCAGATTCTCAAAGTCTTTGCAGAGCTTTGGATTAGTTTACTCAAAGATGATGTCATCTACTTACACTTGAAGTAGCATTAAGTCATTCCCTTTCCTTAGATGAAGAGAGTTCCATATATAGCACCCCTTCTGTAACCATGTTGACAGAGATACTGAGATAGTGTCTCACACCAATTCCTTGGTGATTGGTGCTACCCATAAAGAGCTTTATCAAGCTTGCAAACATAATTAGGATGATAAGGATCTGCAAGCCCAGGTGGTTGTTTGACGTACACCTCTTCATCAATCACGCCACAAAGAAAATCACACTTGGCATCAAGTTGGTAGACCTTGAAGTTCTTGGATGCAGCCAAAGCTAAGAATATTCTAACAGCTTCCAGTCTTGCAACAGGAACAAAGACATCTGTATAGTTAATTCCTTCTTGTTGTGTGTATCCTTGAACAACTAGTCTTGCCTTGTATTTGATGACATGTCCTCTATCATCATTCTTATTCCTAAAAACCTATTTGGTTCCTATAGTAGTCTTCCCTTGAGGAAGAGGGCATAGGTTCCAAACCTTTTGCCTTTTGAATTGAAGCAGCTCCTCTTGTATAGCTTCAACCCAATTTCCATCCTTTAGAGCTTCATCAACCTTCGTATGCTCTATTTAGGATAAGAAACAAGAGTGAAGACAAACATTTGCATCATGGGTTTGTCCTCTTGTTTTTACTAGCTAAATCAACATCTCCAATGATGTTTGAGATAGGATAAGACTTGTAGATCTTTAGCTAAGGGATAACATCAAGTTGCTTAGACAGATCTAAATTTAAGAAATTTAAATCTGGCATTAAGGTTTCTCCCACCATATCAGCACATGTATGAAGTGAAAATTGATCTAATGAGTGTGTTACATCATTCATGTTGTCTTTAATGGTATGGTTATCAGCATCAAGAAATTCTTGATCATTCTCACCACTACCATTTTCTTTTACATTTGAAGTTCGTGCATCTGAGTTTTGTGCCTCTAAGCTGGAATTTGAAGGCATCTCAAAGGTATTAGCTGTATTTGTCATAGTTGTGCTGATAAGAACTCAATTTGCAGGGTTAGTTATAACTAGAGCTGAAGTAGTGTAGCTTGAAGGTCTTCTCAGCTCAAATGTTGGATCAGGATCACCAGTAGGTAGAATATGTGTTGATCCTGGGACATGCTCACAAGATTTGTTAAAATAGTTGTTAACTAAATCAATATCAAATAGCTAATCAGTGCCAAAACCATTCACACTGGGAGTGTGCTCAATGAGTAAACCAATGAAAGGTTTCATTTTGTGCCAAAGTTCATAAGGAGTTATACCATGTGTCTTAACTACTAAAACTTTGTTTTGCATATAGAAAGTAGTGTTGACTGCCTCTGCCCAGAAGGTGATGGGTAGTTTAGAGTCAGACAAGCTTCAATAAATGTCATGTTTCTCCTCTCAGCATCACCATTTTGCTAAGGAGTCCAGGGAGCACTATATTTTCTTGTAATACCCTTTTCATCACAAAATGTATCAAGGATTTGGTTCTTGAATTCAGTTCATTGATCACATCTTATGGTTTTGACCTTGTGATCACATTGTTTCTAAATCTTTAAGATGAAATTCTTCAGAATCTCAAAAATCTCATCCTTAGATCTATGAAAAAATACCTAAGTGAATCTTGTAAAGTCATCTATGATCACCAAACAATAAGAGGTCCTTCCTAGACTTATTACGCTAGTGGGGCCAAAGAGATCCATGTATAATAAGTATAAGGGAGTAGTGATAGAGTTTCTTTCCTTTGGCTTGTGAGATACCTTGTGTTGCTTCCCTTTCAGGCATACAACACAATGGTCATCACTTGTAAACTCTTTTTTGGCATTCTAGTTACCAGATTATTCTTAATTAGTTTATTCATGTTTTTAAAGTTTACATGAGACATTCTTTTATGCCAGAGGAAGGACTCATCACTATTTGCTTTACAAAGAAAGCATGAAACTTCTCCTGAGGGATATGTTTCTTGCAAATCCATCTTGTACATGTTTCCTTTCCTGGGGGCTTTGAGCAGAATATTCTCATGAGGAATGACCATCCCGGGCTTGACAACAATGCACTCATGCTCAGTAAAGAGCATGTTATTACTCTGATCACAAAGTTATGATACACTCAAAAGATTGTATCTAAGCTCCTTGAAAAAGTTTACCTTCTCAATGCTGAGCTTACCATTTGTGACCTTGCCCCTTCCAGTAATGTAACAACCAGCATCTCCTCCAAAAGCAACTAGTCCTCCATCAATCTTCTCAAACTTATAGGGCAGTGACCTATTTTCTGTCATCTGTCTGAAACAACCACTATTAATGATCCATACATTTTTGTTTGTATTTAGTTGTCCCTGCACAAAAGAGATGATTAGTTACATTTGGAAACCCAAGCCTTATTGGTTTTGGGCATATCAAAAGAAGTTAAAGGCAATGTAATAGTAATATATCCTATAGTCATGTTTTGAGGATCATTTGTTGATCTTGATGGAGAACTTTTAGTCACTTGGTCTTTCTTTGTCTTCCACACCACCTTTAGAAGTTTAGACTTGACCTTCAACACTTTGGAAGTTTTACAGACTTTGGAAGTTTTGATGACTGGTCCTTCGGAAGATCTTGCTAACACTACAGCAGGATTTAGTGCTTTAGAAGTATTCCTTTCTTCCGAGACCAAATTTTCATCTGAAGGAAATTTTCCACTTACCTTTATCTTCATTTTGAAGCTTCCGAAAGGAAAATATTTTCCTTTTGAAGCTTGCTTCTTCTTATAACTCTTAGAAGTCTCTTTCTTGACCATGTGGACAGTTCCTTTTGGATTGTAAGGACAATCCTTTGCAAGATGAGAGGTACTCCCACACATAACACAATCAATTTTTTTCATTACCCAAAAAAACACAATCAATTTTCTTCTTCCTATGAGCCTTCTTTTGTGAAAAAGGGTCTACTTGATCACTTTCCTTCTTCATCTTCATCTTTTCAGATGTTATGGAAGGTCCTCTAGGGTGATAACCTCCTTTGGAGTTGGATGGTTCAGGTTATGTAAAAGTGGTACACAACTGATCAACCTTCTTCTTGTTGCTAGGATGAGTTGTACATAAATTAGAACTCGTGGTACTAGAGTTTAAGTTAGTGTCTTCAGTCTTTACCACCTCAAATCCTATAGAGATAAAGACTTATTTATGCTTATATTTGAAGGTGACCTTGATCTCTTGAGCTTTCTTTGCTTTTCTCTTGCTCTTCCTGATCAAGTTCTTTCTCGTAGACTTGGTCATCCTGACCTTCTTACTCTCCTTAGAAGGATAGTGACCCTTCTTAGAATCTTCTTCTTCACTCTTCTCAGAGCCATTCTTCATTATCTCTTCTTCATCCTCTTCAGTTAAAGGGTCTATGTGAGGAAGCTCATCTTCACAAGTTCCACACCTAGGATATCTTATAGACAAAATTATATGGGGAGGATCTATCTCACTATATCCCAGCCCCTGCTTATTCTGATAACAAAATTTTGCATGCAAGGATGAGGATTTTATGTTTTTCAAGGTCTCTTCTTCAAGAACACATTTTTCTGCCTTGGCTTTGCTGATCACAAGCTCAACTTGGTAGTCAATCAACTTAGTTATGAGATCTTTGATTTGGGTCTTGTAGTTTGTGTGCTCATGCTTAAGTGTTGAAATGGTTTTCTCTAAATCCTCTATATTTAGTTTATAATCATTTTCAGCTCTTTTGAAATCAGATTTTAAGATATTTAAGGACTCAAGATCATATCTCATCTCTAAGTTGTAGGACCTGTATCTATTAACTTTAGCAATGCATTCAGGTGTACAGAGGTGTTCTAATATCTTTGCATCATCATGGTCAGCCATTAAATCTTGGTTTGGAGATGCATCTTCCACCTGAAATCTCCAGTCAAGGCTTCCTTCTTCAATAACAACTGCAGCTTGCTGCTTTGGCTTCTCATTCTGGGAGGTTTTCTTTGTGTAGTTTGGTCTGGTTTGTGCTTGGACACCATTTGTCCTTGGTGCCTTGCACTTCCTTGCAAAGTGACC
The DNA here is from genome assembly GCA_018326385.1 of Flaveria bidentis. Lineage (NCBI taxonomy): Eukaryota > Viridiplantae > Streptophyta > Magnoliopsida > Asterales > Asteraceae > Flaveria > Flaveria bidentis. Next base: position 6,382 of record BJCM01274058.1, on the reverse strand, counting down.
CATTTGGTTACAGTTGTAACACTTAACTTTGCTTTTGTCCAACCCAAACTTTCCACTAGCTACATTTCTAGGAAACTTCTTCCCTATCCTCTTGTAGAATTTCTTGGCTCTATGAGTGAGAAAAGCTATTTGTTAAACTATCTCCATGTACTCCAGGTCATCTGGATGGATATAGTCTAGGTCTTCAGGGGTGAAGAGAAAATTTTTTGTGTTCTCATCAGAAGACACAAAGGCATGTGAAGAGTTTGTCTCATGGAATGGGCTTTCTTGAGTGTAACTTTCTCTTGGTGTCTCCGGGAAGGTGATGAAATGATCCTTTTGTGAGTTTTTAGGGTAGCATACAAGATGATGTTGAGATTCTATTCTATCCCTTTCAACTACGTGAAGGGCTGAACTCAGTTGATTTCTAGAGTTACCAGATGAACCTTGCATGTTCATCTCCATCTGGTATCCACTGAGAATACTATACAATTCTATCAGAGTAAGAGTCATAAGGTTTTCAGTCCTCTTAATAACAACACAATAATGTATCTATTGTCTAGGAGGAGAGGACATAAACTTCCTTATAATGTCCCTATTCTCAAGAGTCACTCCAACATTCATTAGAGTGTCCACAATCTCAACATACCTGAAGTATTATTGAGTCATGGTTTCCCTTGTTTTAAAGGTGAAGTTCTCAAACTACTACTTTAGAAGATCCTTCTTGTTCTTCTTGGCTTCAGATGACCCCTTATACATCAACTTTAGTGCATCCCATAGTTGTTTAGCTGTTTTGCACTTCTTGAAACCTTTGTATATGGAAATTGGAAGAGCAGTTTGAAGGGTTGTCATGACCTTCTTATCAATATCAACTTTCTTCCTGTCTTTATCAGAATCAATCAACCACTTCTTAGTATGTAAGGTACTAAGACAATAGATTCTCATATCCTGGAGTCTTGTGACTTGATGATCCCTTCCATCTGTTGGCACTAAGTGTCAAAGTCTTTAGGAGTGATCAGTGAGGACTTTGTCATGGTTCCAGTTTTCATACTAGCTTTAGTGATAGCTGCCATTTGATATGTTAAGTATTTCGTGTGTGTGAGGGATCTTACGATGGTGAGATCTTATAATTAAGAGCCTATAATGCTCTTATAGCAATTTTAGGACCGTTTAGGTGGGTTGGTCACTTACAACACAAACACACAATAAGCAGAGTGATCTTTATAACACTTAACATATCAAATAAGGAATTGGTTAACATATAAGGATGTTACTTAGAACACAGGTAAATATTAGACAGAACAAAGAACAAACAACACAAGTAAAAATGTTTTCAAGAATGTTGTATATTGCTCTCAAGTTCTTTTACAAGTGTTAAATCACTCTTTTAAAGTTACAAAGACCTGATATACTTATACTACACCCTACAGTTGACCATGCTTTGAAGGCCAGTTGGAAACATTTGAACTAGACAACAACATCAAATGTAAAGTCAAAAGGCAAATTGCCTTTTGACTAGTGACTATGACATGTCATAGCTCACATCCTAACATATTACAAAAAGGATAAAATTACATAAAGAATAAAGCATAGACTCAAGACCTCAATGTAAAGTTTACCAAAAGCATGGACCATTTCATGAACTTGTGAAAGTTGGTGAGTCAACAGAGTTGCAGCGGAAAGTGGTCCGGCTTTATGATAAAGTACAACAGATAAAAGTGTGTGTTCAAAAGTCTTTGGAAGATAATTTGTCTTCACTTCTTGGCTTCGGAAGACTTTGTCTCTGAAGCTTTGAAAGAATTCATTTTAAGCTTCAGAATATGTTGGTATTGGCTGAAGATTTTACACTTAAAAGTATTTTTAGTGCGTGGTGTAAAACTTCCGAAGCATCTCTACTTCTGTACTTTAGTGCATGCATGTAAGAAGAATTTGGATATTTTAGGTACATCATCCTTTCCATAAACCTTATAGTTTTTCTAAGTTTTGATTTGTTTCTTGTGATGTACACGTTCATCGTGAACGATTATGGATTCCCAAGAGTTAGAAAATATATATTCATGATTATAGATTAGATTTTAGTATGTTTTACCGAAACTAAATGTTCAAATAAATCTAAAATTTGATGAACTTCATCATCATAAACCTTAAAACAACCTGATCAACACTAAACAAATAGGTTTCACTAGTTAATCATCTGGTCGAATTTGAAAATGATTTTTGAAGAAATCGCAAGTGACCCGTTTCAAAAAGTTGAATAGACATGACTCGCACATAACTTCTCATGTGGGAATATTTGATTTATCACCTAAGTAGTTGACTTTGATTAAATTCAATACATCCAATTGATGAATTTTCGCGCGAAAACTTGAAATTAGCTAAAAACTATTCAGATGCGATATGTCCACTTATCGCGTGAAAAGCTAAAATTTTCAAAATTTCTGAAATGTTTCTAGGTTTGTAAATATTAGCTTTAATACTGATCAATGTTTGTTCATTTTGAATTTAGATGGCAAGACAAATGTTATTTAACAAAAACCATAATGAAGTGACATATTTTGGTGATGTTCAAGATGATAAGGCGATGTTCAGATCTCTTATTGATGGGCTGAAGTCTTCTTGTATATTTCATGCTATTACAGCCAACCCAACTATTTACACTAATGTATTAGATCAATTCTGAGTATATGCGACCAATGAGAGAGATTCTCAGGGAAAGCTATGCATTGCTAATACTATTAAAGAGAAAAGGGTTGCTATCACTACTGAGATTACTAATAGTGTCATACTATTAGAAGACCAACCCAGTGCTCCCGTGAAGCTTGATGATGATGTAGCCAGAGATTGTCCGAAGAGAATGGGATTTGATCATCGTTATCCTTCTTTGGAGAAAAAGTATTTACCTTCATTCTAGAAATTCTTATTTCATATTTTTCACTGTTTAAGCAACCAAAATGCGGGATTAAACAACCCGAGTGCTATATTTGGATCACCACTAATTAGTCGATGACTTACCATATAGCATATCCAAGGCCATTTTTGTTGTGATGCAGAAGAATATGATTGCATCTTCCAGGAAGAAGGTCATCATGTATTCCCGATTTATTCAGGTGATTGTGAATGTTTCTCATCCTAACTTAGTAATTTTTTATTCCTCCACTTATGTTGATATGGTGATGAAGAAGGATATCTCCACTTATTTGATAGGATCACGGGGTAATGCATGGAAGGGTCATCAATTTTCCAAACTTGGCAAATTGGTTGATGGTTATCAATTTGATAATGAAAGTTAACAACTGCAAACTACTACTGAGCCATAGTAAACTCATCCAGTTGCCTCATCCTCTCAAACTTTTGATGATGATCCAGGAAGTTCTCAGTCGGCTAGAAGGTCTATTGAAGAGGAGATTGAATCATGGTTCTACGATAGTTAGACTGATAGTGTAAGGAAGACCCAAAGTGCAAGTTACACCAACTAAGCACACTTCTGAAGACATTGATACAAATTTTGTTATTGAGGATTCACCATCTACACAGAGTAGAAAAGTAGGATGACAGGAAGAAGGTTGAGTTTGATAATAGTTCACAGGGTAAGGGTAGAGTACTAAAATACCCGTGTTTGAGCCTTAAGTTATAATTAGTGAGATGGTTCATCAGGATATTCTAGTGATAATTAAATAATCCACTACTGTAACTTTATCTCCAATGCCTACTACTAATGAGATTTTACGTACACCTCCAAGAAGTCAAGACGATGATGACACGTTTGGTATAGAGGATTTTATTAATACACCTCCTGAGCAAAGGCAGACTACAAGAACTTTTTCGAGCTCACCCACTCATGTAACACTTGAGCATAGGGTTCAAGTACCGGAAAAAGAGATGTTGGATAAAACCCAACAGATTTATGATCTACATGCTCTGAATCAAAATAAGGATGAGAGGATCAAGAATCTTGAATATTAGCAACAATTTATATTTAGCAATGTTTAGATTTTGGAAAACAAAATCAAAGACCTCACTTACAAATTTCCATTCACCTTTGCACAACAAAGAACTACTGAAGTTGGAGACTCGAGTGGAAGAAAATTTACTGATCCTACTGATGCTAATGATCTAGTTGCTACTGTTGAGCCTATTATTGTTCCTGATGCATCTGATTAGGCAATAAATATCATTAGAGTTGATCAAGAACCGACGTTTGTGGAGCCTGAACAATATGTATATTGCACTGAGCCTGCTGCTGATGATGATAGGTTAGACCAGGTGCATTCTAGTTATGATGAAGGGAATGATATAGATGATGATAATGGTGATGGTGGTGTTCGTCGTGATGGTAATGATGATAAGGGAAGGAAAAAGGAGATGATGATGATGATTAAGGCAGTGATATGGGTTCAGCTACTAATCCTTCTAGTTCGTCAGGTTCTACTAATGTCTCTAGACCAAGACCTGATGATTTAGATGACTATATGCCTTTAGATCCTTTAGTTGAAGATATGTACGAGAAGGAATTCTATACATTCTGGCAACAGATACTTGGTGAGGAATCTGATGAAGTTTTATGTACATTTGATGATTTAGATGAGGATGTGGATTACATAAATGTTTTCAGGAATAGTCTGAAAAGCTTATTTTATGATATTATGGGTGAAGATGAGGAGATAGTAACGGAGTATGGAGCTATCCAGCTGACTAACAAGAATGATGATCTTACTAGATAGAGTGTTGTGCGTTAGGTCAGGAATCTTACTAGTGATGCACCTCCACCATCAGACTATATGCATACACTTAAACATTCCAAACCTTTCAGAAGGTACAAAGATTGAGTCGATTATCAGTTGAGCGTATGATACTGAGAAAAAGATGTACGTAGTGAAACGACGAGTAGGAGCTATAGAGTATTAATAGGATGAGCATGATTTATACTCTGAGGGTGTCCAATCTTTACGCTATGCGTCATGTTCCATTTATCAAGCCGAGTAACTATGGTAAAGCCAATTGGATTAGGAATATGATATGACGAAAAAATAAATCCAACTTCAAAGACTTTAAGGCTATAAAATCCAAAGTCATTAAGAATGAGATTCGAATTGATACAAACACAATCAAGCAGGTGTAGATACGAGTTTATAAGCATCTCAGATAAACACGAAATATTCCTATACATGCCCCGATACCATTCAATAATTTAGCAAACCTCATGTGGTGGGGTTGTGAAAAAGAGATTGGGCATACGGTTATACATTGTATGGATAAAGATCGCCGTATCATCGACCCTGTGTGTGACATCCGGTAAATTTCCGTTATCAAACTCTGTTAGTTCCGTTAAGTCTTGCATACACGTGTCGTGAGCACACACTAGTTGTCGTTTAACGTTGGTGACCTAATAATAATTAATAATGTTAAATTAATGATAATCTAATTGACAATGTGATTATGGTATTATGTTTATGTGTTTACATGTTTTAAATGTTAATTAAGAAATTTTATCGCGTAACGTGGAAACGTGCCTATTTATTCGTATGTCTTGTGTTTTTATAGAGATAAAATATATAATGATTATCATTAGTTTATATCTTTATATTATTAAGTTAAAAACACTTTACAAAGAGTTTAAAGTCTAGTTTTTATAAAATACCAAAACACAAGGGTTTAAATGGTAAATATGCAAATTAAATTAAACAAAATAAACCCAAACCCTAATCCCCACCCCATTCGGCCGCGATCTCCCTTCTCTTCCCCTCTCCCATTCGAATTCGACCAAGATCAAGCAAGAAAGCCTCGGTTTGGATCGAGTTCAAGGCATACAACACGTGGGAATCATCAATTGCAAGCAACTACACGTTTAGAGGTTGGATTTTACAAGTTTTTGTGAGTTTTTCATAATGGCCGAACCCTAAATCGTTTATGGATCTTCATGGGGTCGAATTTGATGTTGTTTGATGATGTTAGTATGTTAGTTAGATAGTATACATGTTGTTTAACGTCGATTATGCATGGGTGATACATTTTTAATGGATTGATCATGAACTTTGATTCTAGGCAAAACCCTAATGCGAAATTGATAAGATTATGTATGATTGATGGTTGTTGGATGAATGTATGATGATTAGTAGGTTGTATGAATGTTAGGATACATTGATCTTGCAAGAAATTGATGAATTGAAGTTGGTGTTCATAGGTTACTAATAATAGTAACTTTATTTTGCATGTAATGTTGAATTATTGATGAATTGATGTTATGGATGTGTTCATGGTGATGTTTTGATGTTAGATTGTTGTTGTGATCATTGGGAATTCAAGAACACATGTTATAGTTCATACATTGCTAAAGATAGTAACTTTTTAGGATATGAATTGATGAATTATGATGTTTGGATGTTATTGATCATGCTTAGATGTT
>BJCM01274057.1:0-28999 GCA_018326385.1 Flaveria bidentis | reverse complement strand
AATAGTTAAATTTATTCCAAAATTATTAATTTAATTTCTAAAAATTTTAAACAAAATAATCTTCTATTTTTATTTAAAGAAAAATAGGTTATCATTATAAAAAGTATGACAAAAGTTATTTAGAGGTTATCTTTTTGTTACATTATAAAATGGTTTTTAAATCAAATAAGTTATTCTAATAACTTATTTAAAGAATTTATTATTCAATTAATTATTTTGACCATGAATTTAAATAATTAATTACTAAATGATTATTTACTTTTCACACTTTAATACTCAATTTTTTTTCAACAATTATTATATATTAAATATTTTAGTGATATTTAAGTATTCAATGTCACTAACAATTAATGTTTGTTTTGATTATTTAATTATTTATTTCATCTTTATGGAATCAAAATATAATTAATCACATTATTGTATTTAACTTAATCATCAAAAACCCAAATTCCAATTGAAACCCTAAATCATGATTAGTCTTTAGTCATATCATTATTCTAATTCTAAGACATCAAACCTTATTTTGAATCATGAAGGAATCGTAGGAGAATCTTATTTTATTATTATTGTTCAAAAGTGCATCTTCTATATCATGTGAGATTTCCATGTCCCTTATTACTTTATTTCACATATTTTGGGGTGAAATTTGTTAATCTTATAAACATACACTTGTAAACCATCTTGAAACTTGTAATGCACTAGCAATTCGTTTATAAACATGTCATGGTTATTTGAAATATTTGTGAGCTTCATATGATAGTCATCTTGTAAAAACAATCATTAACTACTGCTAGCATAGTGTCGTCATAGACCTATGGGCTTGACAAGCCTATTTGGTGCTAAAGCTGAGGTTATTGCACGCTCCTGATGACGTACGATTGTTTATCATGGGAACCAAGTACACTTAGCTAATCATTATAACTTATTGTGGACATATTTGTCAAGATTTGATTGTATCATTATGCTATCTATATTCTTGCATTATTTCTTAACATATGACATGAATTGCCTCTTAAAATTTGTTTTATTCGTATGTACAAATTGTTGGGAACTCACCAACATTATATGTTGATCTTATTTTTAACATGTTTCAGGATTGCTATTTGAGGACTTCTTTTTGCTCATATAGTACTTGGACCTAGTTTAATTAAAGATTTTATTTTGTTGTTGGAATCTTGATTGTATAGTAATGATTTATTTGTTTAGTATTATTCAAGGAAAAGCATTTAATATTATTTCAACTTATTTAATTCTATGAACTATGAACAATCGTTTCACATTCGTCCGCCCTGATGATTCTGCCGTCGGTAGGGGTGTGACAGATTGGTATCAAAGCTATGGTTATAAGGTATTAGGTTATTAAAATGAAATGACCTAGACTATAACTAAGTACCCTTAAAAATAAGTCCTCTCATGTATTTATCCTGATTAGATAGGATTTATGTGCTTAATATGCTTATATAAGATTATGTTATTATATGCCTTACATGTTATATCCTTAACCTTGATTCTTATCAATGCACACATGATTATCCAATCATATTCTAAGACTTTATGACTAAATCAGTGGTTTTTAAATTGAGTGTTCAATCGTTATTCATGGTTTTCAAGTCTCGTCAAAGTTTGTGTCATATAACTTGAAACATGTAATGTTGGAAGAGCGTGATGCCCCTATCTTGAGGCGTTCTGTCTAGGCAAGGTATTCATATACATCCAAATCAACCGATGGATCCGTTAACTGTACCTTGGAACCTTTGGTGTGAGTGTCCGCTTATAGGTACGCATGTCTTTATTAAGATTTTGGTTGACCTATTACTTTGATAAGTCAACGAATTTGTGTTGGTTTGTAAATCGAACAGTACAACTGAAACATCTTGTTATTACTTTTAATGTTAACGATTCTTAATAATAATCTTAACAATTCTTAATAATAAAAATCATTATCAAATTCTCATAACGATTCTTAATAATAACCTTTTTGAATGTCTTTCCCTCAAAACCGCACTTATTCTGAAAACCCATTACAATGATCCTTTTATTCTGAACTGTACCTTTAATCTTAACAAACATGGTTCTTGTATCAAACTTAGGCTAATGCAACTTTAAAATATCAATATTATCTAAGAACCATGCCAAATTTATCTACTTTGAGAAAGCTTCTCTGGAGTCGTATTTCATCCAAAATGTGTCTTAAACATAATTCTCATGTTTGTCAAGAGGAGTATCGTATTGATCTAATGTTTGGTGCTTCACTCATGTCAAAAGCTTCCTTATCGTCTTGCACCGTTTGAAATGCAAAAGTTTATGAACCAAAATTCCAATCAAATTGATAAATCTAACCACATTGCGAAGAAACCCATGAAATCAAGAATTAAGAAATCAAACAAACACAAACATAGCTAAATACCGAGCGTCAAAATTCATTGAGTTTGAACATTCTCAAGAGTTCATTTGAGAACAGGAAATAAAACCTAAGTTAATTTACTCATCTCCTTAAAATCAGTCTTCTCGTGATTAAATTTCAAGACAAAATTTTCTAATGTAGGAGAGACTGTAACAACTCCCCATTTTAAAAATATGGACCCGAACCTGTAAGGTTTCATATAAGTCTGATGCAATCCAAAACAACCAAACAATCTGTCCTTTATGCATGCACAAATTGCGGAAGTAAAATGCTTAAGAAGTTTCACATTTTGCATTAGAAAACAATCTAAATGTGAAATTTTCCAAAGCCAAGACCAATATCTTCCAAAGCCAAATATGAAGTGTTTCGAAGCTTTAGGGACAAAGTCTTCCGATGCCGGTTTATGAAAACAAATTTCTTTCAAAGTCTTTTGAGTACATGCTTTATCTGATGTACCTTTTACCATAAAGCTGGACCACCTTTCTGCTGCAACTCTGTTTGACTCACAAACTTTCACAAGTTGGTGAAAAGGTCCATGCTTTTGGTAAGTTGTACATTGAGGTATTGAGTCTATTTCTTTCTAGTTTATGTACTTTTATCCTTTTTGTAATATATTAGAATGTGATCTATGGCATGTCATAGTCACTAGTCAAAATGCAATATGCCTTTTGACTCTACATTGATTTTGTTGTTGTCTAGATCATGTATCAAGCTGGCCTTCAAAGTATGGCCGGTTGTAGGATGTAGTATAAAGTATCTCTGGTCCCATGTATCTTTCTTTATGCTTTGTAACACTTGTAAGGAACTAGAGAGCAATATACAACATTCTTGAAAACCAAACACTTATGTATTTTGTTCTTGTTCTGTCTCATTTACTTGTATTTCTTAGTATCATTGTAACTAGTTTCTAGTTACCCATTTGATATGTTATGTGTTCTAAATCAATTTCTCTTCATTATGTTTTGTGTTGTAAGTGACCAAACCCCCTTAAAGGGTCCTACAAACGGGTTAGTAGAGAACCATAGCATCATCTTATCTGCTACCCTAAAAAACATAAAAGTGTCGTTTATCACCTTTCCTAAGACACCAAGGGAGAGCTACGTTAAAGGAAGTCCATTCCAAGAGACAAGCTCTGTTCAAGCCTTCGTGTCTACTTAAGAAAGTTATGGCAACTTTCTCTTCACTCTTGAAGACTTGGATTGTATCCATCCAGATGATCTGGAGTACATGGAGATAGTCAAACAAATGGCTCTTCTCACTCATAGAGCCAAGAAGTTTTATAGGACATGAAGAAAGTTTCACAGGAATGTATTTAATGGAAAGTTTGGACTAGATAAAACCAAGGTGAAGTGATAAAACTATAACCAAATAGGATACTTTGCTAAAGAACGCAAGGAACCAAGGACAAATGGTGCCAAACATAATCCAGACTAAACTATACTAAGGGTGTTCCCAGACCTGAGAATCCTAGCCAACCAAAACAACATGCTGTTGTTGCTGTGGAAAAGGGAGCCTTTGACTGGAGCTTTGAAGTAGAAGATGTTTCTTCCAATCAAGCATTGATGGCTGGCCATGAAAAGCCAAGGTATTAGAACATTTTTGTACTCCTGAATGCATTGCTAAATTAAATATGTATAGGTCCTATAACTTAGCAGTGTGATCTAACCTTGAGTTCTTGAATATTTTGAAAACTGTCTTTAAAAGAGCTAAAAATATTTATAAACTTCAAATAGAAGATTTTGAGAAAACCATTTCAACTCTTAACCATGAGCACACAAATTACAGGAATCATATAAAGGATCTCATTACCAAGTTAACTGAATGATAAGCTAAGCTAGTAATCATCAAAGCTAAGGCAACAAAATTTGTTCTTGAATAAGAAACCTTTAAGAACATCATATCCTCATCCTTGCATGCAATGATTTTTATCATAATAGGCAAGGATTGGGTTCAAATGAGTTAGCTCCACCATACACAATATTATCTGTAAGACCTCCAAGGTGTGGAACTTGTTAAGATAAAGCTTCCTCTCATCTATGCATCCTTTTATACGTTTTCAGAAAATATTATCTGCTACCCTGAAAACTCATAAAAGGATCCTTTCTCACCTTTCCTAAGACAACAAAGGAGAGCTACATCAAAGGAAGCCCATTCCAAGAGACAAGCTCTATTCAAGCCTTCGTGTCTACTTATGAAAGTCATGGCAACTTTCTCTTCACTCTTGAAGACTTGGATTGTATCCATGCAGATGATCTGGAGTACATGAAGATAGTCTAGCAAATGGCTCTTCTCACTTATTAAGCCAAGAAGTTATATAGGACATGAAGAAAGTTTCACAAAAATGTATTTAGTGGAAAGTTTGGACTGGCTAAAAGCAAGGTGAAGTGTTAAAACTGTAACCAATATGGACACTTTGCTAAAGTACGCAAGGAACCATGGACAAATGGTGCCAAACACAATCCAGACTAAACTACACTGAGGGTGATCCTAGACCTGAGAATCCTAGCCAACCAAAACAACATGCTATAGTTGTTGTGGAAAAAGGAGCCCTTGAATAGAGCTTCCAAGTAGAAGATGTTTCTTCCAATCAAGCACTGATGGCTGGCCATGAAGAGCCACGGTATTAGAACATCTTTGTACTCTGAATGCATTGCTAAATTAAATATGTACAGGTCCAATAACTTAAAAATGTGATCTAACCTTGAGTTCTTGAATATTCTGAAAACTGAGTTTAAAAGAGCTAAAATTATTTATAAAATTAAAATAGATGATTTTGAGAAAACCATTTCAACTCTTAACCATGAGCACACAAATTACCAGAATCATATAAAGGATCTCATTACCAAGTTAACTGAATGCTAAGCTGAGCTTGTAATCATCAAAGCTAAGGCAATAAAATGTGTTCTTGAAAAAAAACCTTCAAGAACATCATATCCTCATCCTTGCATGCAATGATTTTTTATCATAGTAGGCAAGGATTGGGTTCAAATGAGTTAGCTCCGCCACACACAATATTATCCGTAAGACTTCCAAGGTGTGGAAGTTGTTAAGACAAAGCTGCCTCTCATCCATGCATCCTTTTATAAGTTTTCAGACAATATTCTCTGCTACCCTGAAAACTCATAAAAGGATCCTTTATCACCTTTCTTAGGACACCAAGGGAGAGCTACATCAAAGGAAGCTCATTCCAAGGAATTAGGTTATTAGAAATGAAATGACCTAGACTATAACTAAGTACCCTTAAAAATGAGTCCTCTCATGTATTTATCCTGCTTAGATAGGATTTATGTGCTTAATATGCTTATATAAGATTATGTTAATATATGCCTTACATGTTATATCCTTAACCTTGATTCTTATCAATGCACACATGATTATCCAATCATATTCTAAGGCTTTATGACTAAATCAATGGTTTTTAAATTGAGTGTTCAATCATTATTCATGGTTTTCAAGTCTCGTCAAAGTTTGTGTCATATAACTTGAAACATGTAATGCTGGAAGAGTGTGATGCCCGTATCTTGAGGCGTTCCGTCTAGGAAAGGTATTCATATACATCCAAATCAACCGATGGATCCGTTTACTGTACCTTGAAACCTTTGGTGTGAGTGTCCGCTTATAGGTACGCATGTCTTCATTAAGATTTTGGTTGACCTATTACTTTGATAAGTCAACGAATTTGTGTTGGTTTGTAAACCTAACACTACAACTCAAACATCTTGTTATTACTTTTGAATTGTAGTTTCATTTATTTTGTTTTCTTGGATTTTAAAAATCATTATCAAATTCTCATAACGATTCTTAATAATAATCTTTCTGAATGTCTTCCCCTCAAAACTGCACTTATTCTGAAAACCCATTACAATGATCCTTTTATTCTAAACTATACCTTTAATCTTAAAAAACATGATTCTTGTATCAAACTTAGGCTAATGCAACTTTAAAATATCAATATTATCTAAGAACCATGCCAAATTTATCTACTTTGAGAAAGCTTCTCTGGAATCGTATTTCATCCAAAATGTGTCTTAAACATATTTCTCATGTTTGTCAAGCGGAGTATCGTATTGATCTAATGTTTAGTGCTTCACTCGTGTCAAAAGCTTCCTTATCGTCTTGCACCGTCTGAAATGCAAAAGTTTATCAACCAAAATTCCAATCAAATTGATAAATCTAACCACATTGCAAAGAAACCCATGAAATAAAGAATTATGAAATCAAACAAACACAAATATTGCTAAATATCGAGCGTCAAAATTCATTGAGTTTGAACATTCTCAAGAGTTCATTTGAGAACAGGAAATAAAACCTAAGTTAATTTCCTCATATCCTTAAAATCAGTCTTCTCGTGATTAAATTTCAGGATAAAATTTTCTAAAGTAGGAGAGACTGTAACAACTCCCCATTTTAAAAATATGGACCCGAACATGTAAGGTTTCATATAATTCTGATGCAATCCAAAACAACCAAACAGTCTATCCTGTATGCATGCACAAATTGTGGAAGTAAAATGCTTCAGAAGTTTCACATTTTGCATTAGAAAACAATCTAAATGTGAAATTTTCCAAAGCCAAGACCAATATCTTCCAAAGCCAAATATGAAGTGTTCCGAAGCTTTAGGGACAAAGTCTTCCGATGCCAGTTTATGAAGACAAATTTCTTTCAAAGTCTTTTGAGTACATGCTTTATCTGATGTACCTTTTACCATAAAGCTGGACCACCTTTCTGCTACAACTCTGTTTGACTCACCAACTTTCACAAATTGGTAAAAAGGTCCATGCTTTTGGTAAGTTGTACATTGAGGTCTTGAGTCTGTTTCTTTCTAGTTTATGTCTTTTATCCTTTTTGTAATATATTAGGATGTGAGCTATGGCATGTCATAGTCACTAGTCAAAAGGCAATTTGCCTTTTGACTCTACATTGATTTTGTTGTTGTCTAGATCATGTATCAAGCTGGCCTTCAAAGTATGGCTGGCTGTAGGATGTAGTATAAAGTATCTCTGGTCCCATGTATCTTTCTTTATGTTTTGTAACACTTGTAAGGAACTAGAGAGCAATATACAATATTCTTGAAAACCAAACACTTGTGTTATTTGTTCTTGTTCTGTCTCTAAATTACTTGTGTTTCTTAGTATCATTGTAATTGGTTTCTAGTTCCCCATTTGATCTGTTAAGTGTTCTAAATCAATTTCTCCTCATTGTGTGTCGTGTTGTAAGTGACCAAACCCCTCAAATGGTCTTGCAATTGGTATCCGAGCATTTTAGGCTCTTGATAATAAGATTCACCATCTTAAGATCCCTCACACACATAAAATAGTTAACATCTTAAATGGAAACTATCACTAAAATTGATATGTAAACTAGAACCATGACAAAGTCCCCACTGATCACTCTTGAAGATTTTTACACTTGGTGCCAAAGAATGGAAGGTTTCATCAAGTCTCAAGACTCTAGGATGTGGGAATCTGTTGTCTCAGGACCTTACATACCAAGCACCACTTCAGCTACTGCTGGAGTTGGTATGATTTCCAAGGTTGTGGCTAACTACTCTGATAAAGATAGAAAGAGAGTAGAAATTGATAAGAAAGTCATGATAACCCTTTAGACTGCTCTTCCAAACTCTATATACATATGTTTCAAGAAATGCAAAATAGCTAAACAGTTGTGGGATGTATTGAAACTAATGTATGAGGCTTCTACTAAAGCCAACGAGAACAAGAAGGATCTCCTAAAGTAGCAGTTTGAAAACTTCACCTTTAAAACATGTGAAACAACGACTTAACAATACTTCAGGTATGTTGAGATGGTGGACACTCTAGTGGATGTTAGAGTGACTCTTGAAAACAGGGACATTGTAAGGAAGTTCATGTCCTCTCTTCCTAAGTAATGGACACATTATTGTGTTGTTATCAAGAGGACTGAGAACCTTAAGACTCTTACTTTGACCAGTTATATGGTATTCTAAATGGATACCAGATGGAGATGAACATGCATGGTTCATCTAGTAACTACAACAATCAAATGAGTTCAGCCCTGCATATGACTGAAAGGGATAGCATAGAACCTCAACATCATCCTATATGCTACCCTGACAACCCTTAAAAGGGTCCTTTTATCACCTTCCTGTAGACACCAAGAGATAGCTACACTCAAGAAAGACCATTCAAAGAGACAAGTTCTTCACATGAATTTGTGTCTTCTAATGAAAGCTTAGGCAACTTTCTATTCACCCTTGAAGAATTGGATTGTATCCATCCAGATGACCTGAATAGTTCAACAGATAGCTCTTCTCACTCATAGAGCCAAGAAGTTCTACAAGAGGATAGGAAGGAAGTCTCCCAGCAATACAGCCAGTGGAAATTTTATGCTGGATAAAAGTAAAGTCAAGTGTTACAAATGTAACCAAATGAGTCACTTTTCTAGGGAGTGCAAGGCACCAAGGAAAAGTGGTGGCCAAGCACAAACCAGGCCAAACTACACTAAGAAAGCCACCCAAAATGAGAAGCCAAAGCAGCAAGCTGCAGTTGCTGTTGAAGATGGAGGCTTTGACTGGAGTTTTTAGGTGGAATATGCATCTCCAAACCAAGCACTGATGGCTGACCATGATGAAGCAAAGGTATTGGAAAATCTATGTACACCTGAATTTATTGCTAAAGTTAATAGATACAGGTCCTACAACTTAAAGATGAGATCTGATCTTGAGTCCTTAAATATCTTAAAATCTGATATCAAAAGATCTGAAA
Organism: Flaveria bidentis; assembly: GCA_018326385.1. Lineage (NCBI taxonomy): Eukaryota > Viridiplantae > Streptophyta > Magnoliopsida > Asterales > Asteraceae > Flaveria > Flaveria bidentis. The sequence continues at coordinate 19,852 of BJCM01274057.1, read as the reverse complement.
ATGACTATAAGTTAAAGATAGAGGACTTAGAGAAAACCATTTTAGTTCTTAAACATGAACACATCAACTATAGGACTCTATTCAAAGATCTCAAAACCATGTTGACTGAATGCTAGTCTGAGCTTGTGATCAACAAAGCTAGGGCAGAAAAATGTGTTCTTGAAGAAAAGACCTTCAAGAACATTATATCCTCCTCATCCTTGCATGCAAAAGTTTGTTATCAGAATAAGCAAGAACTAGAATCTAGTGAGATAGCTCCTCCACACACAATCTTGTGTGTAAGATCTCCTAGGTGTGGAACTTGTGCGTATGAGCTTCCTCTAATAGACCCATTGACTGAAGAGGATGAAGAAGTGATAGTGGAGAATGCCTCTTAGAAAAGTGAAGAAGGGTATTCTAAGAAGGGTCACTATCCTTCTGAGGAGAGTAAGAAGCCTGTGATGACCAAGTCTATGAGAAAGAACTTGATCAGAAAGAGCAAGAGAAAAGCAAAGAAAGCTCAGGAGATCAAAGCCACTTTTGACTCTAAGCAGAAACAAGTTTTTATTTCTGCAAGGTTTGAAGTGGTTAAGACTGAAGACATAAACTTGAACTCTAGTACCAAGAGTTCTGGTTCATGTTCAAATCATCCTAGCATCAAGAAGAAGGCTAATCAGTTATGTACTACTGCTACATAGCCTGAACCATCCAGCTCCAAGTGCAGTTCTCACCTTAAAAGAACTGTCTTAACATCTACAAAGATGAAGGTGGGGAGGGAAAGTTATCAAGTTCAGCCTTGTTCTCAAAAGAAGGCTCTTAGGAAGAAGAAAATAAACTATTTTATGTGTGAGAGTACTTCTCATCTTGCTAAAAATTATTTCTACAATCCAAGAAGCACTCTCCATATGACCAAAGAAGAGACGTCTAAGAGTTCCAAGTAGAAAGTAGCTTCGGAAGGAAAAATCTCTTTCCTTTGGAAGCTCCAAAATGAAGATGAAGGAAATTGGAAAATCTCCTTCGGAAGAAAATTTGGTCTCGGAAGAAGGGAATACTTCCGAAGCACTAAAGCCTGTTGTAGTGATAGCAAGATCTTTCGATGGACCGGTCATCAAAACTACCAAAGTTAGTAATAGTTTCGAAGTATTGAAGGTCAAGTCTAAACTTCAAAGGTGGTGTGGAACTTCAAGAAAGACCAATTGACTGAAAGTTCTCCATCAACAACAACAAAGGATCCTCAAAATATGACTATAGGATCAATTACTAATTCATTACCTTCAACTTCTTTTGATAAACCCAAGACAAGCAAGGCTTGGGTTTCCAAATGTAACTAACCATCTCTTTTGTGCAGGAACAACTCAAGACAAACAAGAATGTCTGTATTATTAATAGTGGTTATTCTAGGCACATGACAAGCAATAGGTCACTACTCTAAGACTTTAAAAGAAGTGATGGAGGGCCAGTTACTTTTGGAAGAGACAAGGGTGGTTACATATTTGGAAGGGGCAAGGTCACAAATGGTAAGCTTAGCATTGAGAAGGTAAACTTTATCAAGGAGCTTGGATTCAATCTTGTAAGTGTATCTCAATTTTGTGATCAGAGTCATAACATGCTCTTCACTGAGCTTGAGTGCATTGTTCTCAAGTCTGGGGTAGTCATTCCTCATAAGCATATTTTGCTTAGAGCCCCCAGGAAAAGGAACATGTACAAGATGGATTTGCAGGAAACATCTTCCTCAGAAGAAGTTTCTTTCTTTCTATCTAAAGCAAATATTGATGAGTATATTCTCTAGCATAAAAGAATGTGTCATGTAAACTTTAAGAATATGAATAAGCTAATTAAGAATGATTTGGTATCTGGAATGCCAAAGGAAGAGTTTACAAGTAATGATCATTTCGTTGCATGCCTGAAAGGGAAGCAACACAAGGTATCTCACAAGCCTAAGGAAAGAAACTCCATCACTACTCCCTTATACTTGTTACATATGACTCTCTTTGGCCCCCCGGTATAGTGAGTCTAGGAAGGACCTCTTACTGCTTAGTGATCACAGATGACTTTTCAATATTCACTTAGGTCTTCTTTATTAGAATTAAGGACAAGACTCCTAATATTATAAAGAATTTCATCTTAAAGGTTAAGAATCAATCTTTTCACAAGGTCAAAACCATATGATGTGATCAAGGAACTGAATTTAAGAATCAAATCCTTGATACATTTTGTGATAAGAAGGGTATTAAAAGACAATATAGTTCTTCTAGGACTCCTTAGCAAAATGGTCTTGCTAAAAGGAGAAACATGACACTTATTGAAGCTGCAAGAACTATATTGTCTGACTCTAAACTGCCCATCACCTTTTGGGTAGAGGCAGTCAACATTGCTTGCTATGTGCAAAAACAAAGTTTTAGTAGTTAAAACACATGGTAAGACTCCTTATGAACTTTGGCACAAGAGGAAACCTTTCATTGATTTTCTCAGGTCATTTGGATGTCCTTGCACCTATTGAATACCAAAGATCAAATTGCCAAATTTTTTGAGAAAACAGATAATGGACATTTCATTGGGTACTCTTCCCAACCTAAGGCTTATAGAGTATACAATCTCAAAACCAGGATTGTTGAAGAATCAGTCAATGTGACTTTCAATGAACACACACCTAGTATAATTGGTTCTGGTCCTAATGGGCTATTTGATATTGATTTAGTTACTTACTATTTTAACAAATCTTGTGAGAATGTTTCAGAGTCAACAGATATTCTACCAACAGGTGATCCTGATCCAAGATTTGAGGTGACAAGACCTTCAAGCTAAACAACTTTAGCTCTAGTTGTAACTAATTCTGCAAATGAAGTTCTATCAGCACAACAATGACCAATTTAGCTGATACATCTGAGATGCGTTCAAATTCTAGCTCAGAGGCTCAACAACCAGACAAAAAAGCTTCAAATGTAAAAGACCATGGAGGTGGCCAAAATGATCAAGAATTTCTTGATGCTGACAACCACTCCATTGAAAACAACATCAATGATGTCACACACTCATTGGATCAAGTCTCTCTTGATAAGTGTGCTGATAAGGTGGGAGAAACATCAATGTCAAATCTAAATTTTTCTAATTTAGATCTCTCTCAGCAACTTGCTTTGATCCCTTAGCTAAGGATCCACAAGCGTCATCCCACCTCAAACATCATTGGAGATGTTGACTCAAGGGTAAGAACAAGAGGACAAACCCATGATGCAAATGTTTGTCTTCAGTCTTGTTTCTAATCCCAGATAGAGCCTAATAAAATTGATGAGGCTTTGAAGGATGGAAGTTTGGTTGAAGCTATGCAAGAGGAGCTGCTTCAATTCAGAATCCAGAAGGTTTGGAACCTATGCCCTCTTCCTTATAGGAAGACTACTATAGGAACCAAATGGGTTTTTAGGAATAAGAAAGGATGATAGAGGACTTATCATCAAAAACAAAGCTAGACTAGTTGTTCAAGGGTATACACAAGAAGAAGGAATTGACTACACAGATGTCTTTACTCCTATAGCAAGACAGGATGCTGCTAGGATATTCTTGGCATTTGCTGCATCCAAGAACTTTAAGGTCTATCAACTTGACGTCAAGTGTGCTTTTATCTATGGGGTGATTGATGAAGAGATGTATGTCAAACAACCATCTAGCTTTGCAGATCCTGATCATCCTAATTTTGTATGCAGGCTTGATAAGGCTCTTTATGGGCTGCACCAAGCACCAAGCACCAAGAAAGTGGTATGAGACTCAATCTCAGTATCTATGCAAGCATGGATAAAAAAGAGGTACTATAGATGGAACTTTTTTCATCAAAGGAATAGGACATGACATCATCTTTGATTCAACTGTATGTAGATGACATCATCTTTGATTCAACTAATCCAAAGCTCTGCAAAGACTTTGAGAAGCTGATGAAGGATAGATTTAAAATGAGTGCCATGGGGGAACTCAATTTCTTTCTGGGAATTCAAGTGAAGCAAGTTGAAGATGGCATCTACATAAGTCAGTCAAAGTATGTTTAGGACATACTCAAAAGGTTCAATATGACTGATTGTAAGATTGCTAAGACACCCATAGCCAGAAACCACTCCCTTGGTCCTGATCTTGAGGGGGAGTGTGTGGATGAACAACTCTATAAGGTTAGGATTGGGTCTCTTATGTACCTTACAACTAGCAAGCCTGATATCATGTTTTCCACATGTGTGTGTGCAAGATATCAAGCCAACCCCAAGATGTCACATCTTATCACTGCCAAAAGAGTTTTAAGTTATCTCAAAGGTGCCTTAACACTTGGCCTTTGGTATCCAAAGAATTCTAACTTTAATCAGTATGCATATACAAATAGTGATTATGGTGGATGCAATATGACTACAAAGTCTACATCAGGGGGATGTCAGTTTCTTGGTGGAAGGGATGTCTCCTGGCAATGCAAAAAGCAATCCTGTGTCTCCGCTTCAACTATTGAAGCTGAATACATTGTTGCTACAAGCTGCTATGCTCAAGTGATTTGGATTCAGAATAAGATGTTTGACTATGGGTTCAACTTTAAAGAGACTCCCATTCACAGAGACAACAATAGTTCCATCTCTATTACAGAGAATCCTGTGCATCACTGAAGGACTAAACACATTAATATCATGTATCAGTTGATTAGAGATAACTTTGAAAAAGGCTTGATCAAACTAGTCAAAGTTAACACAAATGAACAATATGCTGATTTGTTCACTAAAGATTTTGATATGCAGATATTTAAATCTCTCATATCAGCTATTAAGATGATTAACCTGGAGTAGCTTTTTCTTAAAAGCTAATTCATATTATTTCTAAAATCTGTGTGTCTTAAGTTTTCTATTTCATCGTCTTCATAAGCTCTTGTTTTCTTTAGAAGAAAATCCTTTTAGAAGATTTTCCTTAAATTTTTTAAATTCTTGATCTTTTCTGTCCTTTGGAAGAAATGATTTTATCTTCAGAAGAAACTTATGCCCTTAAAACAAACAACTGCTTAAGAAAAATAGACTTCGGAAGAATTTTCTAAAATATCTCGCAAACGTTAATGTTTGTTAAGTACGTGAATGCTTTCAAGGACAATTTTCTTTCGAAGCAAATTAACTTTCGGAAGCTTTATTCTTAATTGAATAAAGTATCCAAGACATAATTCTCTTCCGAAGCAAAATTCTCAAAACTCTCAGGAATCTCTTCCGAAGTCATTTTGGCTTCAGAAGCTTTTTATCAAAACTTCCGAAGACAAATTACCTTCGGAATATTTTCGACTTCCAAGAAAACTATTGCAAGGATTCCAATAAATCTAATGCAGTCAAAACATTCAAAGCATCCAAAGTCTCTTTGCATGTATGCATTAAAGTACTGAAGTAGAAATGCTTCGGAAGTTTTACATATTACATAAGAAATATTCTAAGTGTAAAACCTTCCGAAGCCAAGACCAATATCTTCTGAAGCCAAATATGAAGTCTCCCGAAGCTTCAATGACAAAGTCTTCCAAATCCAGTTTATGAAGACAGATTTCTTCTAAAGACTTTTATATACATTATATTATATGATGTACTTTTCCATAAAGTTTGACCACTTTTTCACGAATACTCTGTTTGACTCACCAACTCTCTCAAGTTAGTGAAAAGGTCCATGCTTTTGGTAAACTGTACATTGAGATCTTGAGTCTGAGCTTTCTACTTTATGTACTTTATCTTTTTTGTAATATATTAGGATGTGAGCTATGGCATGTCATAGTCACAAGTCAAAAGTTGCCTTTTGACTCTACATTTGATTTTGTTGTCTAGTCTTATGTCTCCACCTGGGCTTCAAAGTATGGTCGGCTGTACGATGTAGTATATGTATTTCAAGTTCTTGTAACTTTCCATTATGCTTTGTAACACTTTGTAATAGAACTTGAGAAACAATATACAATATTCTTGAAACCCAAACACTTGTGTTGCTTGCTATCTTGATCTGTCTCTTATTTACTTGTGTTCTTAGCATCTCCTACTTTAGTTAACGAGTTCCCTATTTGATCTATTAAGTGTTCTAAAGAACTCTTCTCAACTATGTTGTTGTGTTGTAAAGTGCATCATCCCTTCTAACGGTCCTGTATTTGGTATCAGAGCCTGTTAAGCTCTTGATATAAGATCTCACCATCTTAAGATCCCTCACACACACAAAACACTTAACAACTAAAATGGAAGCTATCACTAAGGTTGATATGGAAACTGGAACTATGACAAAGTCTCCACTGATCACTTCTGAAGACTTTGATACTTGGTGTAAAAGAATGGAAGGCTTTATGATGTGCTTCAAATTATACATAAAAATTCTATCAAAAGCACATTAATTAATTCTCAATATCTCCCTTAAAATGAAGAATATGTACTTAAAAAGGTTAAATTGTGTTTGTAGGTGTTTAAAAGGGAAAGTTGGACAAAAGAAACATATTTGATAAGAATTTGAAGTAATCTGAGCTTTGGAGTCCGAGCATGGGGTCGTGCCTCATTAAGCACGCCCCCATGCCTTGCCTAAAACACACCCTAGTGCTAAATTGGCACACCCCCATATTTTGACATCTGACAGGACAAAAAGTAGTGTGTCCTAAAAGTATGCACGGGGCCATGCCCCATAAGGAACAGGGTCGTGCCCCACTTCCAACACGGGGCCGTGCCCCATCAAGCACGGGGTCGTGCCTAACACCCTCTACATGTGCGAGCCAACCAACTATCGTAAGCATTGTACTAGCATGGGACCGTGCTTAAGCACTCCAGAAATCCTATAAATAGAGGCATAAGTTCAACATTTTGCAAGCTTTGGTAGAGAGTTACTCTGAAGAATTCTCTCGGGAATCAAGTCATTAAGACTATTTGGAGGCTCGGGAGTTGCATACAACACTTGGAAGAAGCTCGGGATTGGCCAAACACCATCCATTGTGATATATGTTATGTTAATGTTATAGTGGTCTTGGGAAAACTTTTGATGGGTAGCACCTACATTTGAACGGGAAGTTATTAATTTATGGTTTGTAATTGCAATTATCATACATGGTTGAAAAATGTATGATCAGCTTTTATTCACAAAAGCGGTCTTCATAATAAATTCATGGCTAATGAACTAGAGATGGTTAATTGAAATCATATCACCTTAACTTTCTGATTATTTGCGGGTTCCCTTTTATTAGTCTGAGAAATATACAATAATTGTTATGGTTTTCTAAAATTGATGGTATGTTAGGAAGGAACTTGATCAACTCTCTTTTAAAATTAAATTATGTTTTTAGAAATCGTATGCCAAAAAAGTCACAAAAGATTTACCTACATTACTAGGGCTTTGATCTGAGTAGTAAACTCAGCCTGACATGATCCTAGTTACTACGGCAACAGGTTTGACGAGAAATCGCTCCAGCTTGTCTTTATTAACATTAACACAACTACATTAATCAATATCTTTAAATCACACCACAAATTCATCATCGTTACATAAGTGTAATCTAATTAGAATGATAATCTTTATTCCGTAGTTTTAAATCCAAATGCCTTAATATTAGTTTTATTTATTTTTAATATTGTTTTTAAAATGCTAAAAATCTCATCAATACAATTCTTCATTTTCTCAAACAAAAACCAAATCTGATAGTCAAATCTTAAATATTGTTGAGTAGGCTAGTTGTGTCCATAGATTGATACTCAGTTCTTACCAACACTATATTACCACACGACAAGTACACTTGCCTTTTGTGTGTGTGGTTTAATATTTGTAATAACCAATTAAAACTAAATCTTTGTGAAAAACCCTTATCAAAATATATACATTCCCCATCATATAACTTTATCAAGTCTCAAGACTCCAAAATGTGGGACTCTGTTGTTGAAGGACCTTACACAACAAGCACCTCATCTTGTACTAGTGGTGGTATATTTCAAAGTTTGTGGCTGATTTCTCTGATGAAGACATGAAGAGAATAGAGATTGATCAAAAATCCATAAAAACTCTTCAAACTGCTCTTCCAAACTCCATCTATAGAGGCTTCAAGAAGTGCAAGACTTCCAAGCAACTATGGGAAGCACTGAAACTTATATATGAGTGTTCTACTAAAGCCAAGGAGAACAATAAGGATCTCCTGAAGCAGCAGTTTGAAAACTTCACCTTTAAAATAGGTGAGACCATAACTTAACAATACTTCAGGTATGTTGAGATTATGGATACTCTAATGGATGTTGGAGTACCTCTTGTGAACAGAGACATTGTGAGGAAGTTTATGTCCTCTCTTCCTAGATAATGGACACATCACTGTGTTGTTATCAAGAGGACTGAGAACCTTAAGACTCTTACTCTAACTGAGTTGTATGGTATTCTCAATGGATACCAGATGAAGATGAACATGCAAAACTCATCTGGTAACTCTAGTAATCAAATGGGTTCAACCCTTCATGTGACTAAAAGGGATAGCATAGAACCTCAACATCATCTCATATCCTACCCTGACAACTCATAAAAAGGTCCTTTCAATACCTTCCTAGAGACTCCAAGAGAAAGCTACACTCAAGGAAGTCCCTTCTAAGAGACAAGTTCTTCCCATGCCTTTGTTTCTACTGATTAATCCACAAGCATCTTTCTCTTCAACCTTGAAGACTTGGACTATATCCATCGAGATGATCTGGAATATATGGAGATAGTTCTGCAGATGGATCTTCTCACTCACAGAGCCAAGAAGTTCTACAAGAGGAAATGGAGGAAGTTTCCTAGCAATGCAGCTAGTGGAAAGTTTGGTCTAGATAAGAGCTAGGTAAAGTGTTACAACTGTAAGCAAATGGGACACTTTGCTAGAGAATGCAAGGCACCAAGAACAAATGGTGGCCAGACTCAAGCCAAACCAAACTACACTAAGAGAGCTCCCTAGAATGAAAAACCAAAGTAGCAACCTGCAGTTGCTGTTGAAGAATGAGGCTTTGACTAGAGCTTTAGGTTGAAGATGCATCTCCAAATCAAGAACTCATGCCTGACCACAATGAAGCCAATGTATTGGATCATCTTTGCACTCCTGAATGTATTGATAAAGTAAATAGATACAGGTCCTACAACTTAGAAATGAGAATTGATCTTGAGTCCTTCAATATCTTAAAATTTGATTCCAAAAAGGCTGAAAATGATTATAAGTTAAAGATAGAGTACTTAGAGAACTCAGATCAAGGATCTCATAACCAAGTTGACTGAATGCCAAGCTAAGCTTGTGATCAGCAATGCCAGGGTAGAAAAATGTGTTGTTTGCTCTCCTGAATGTGTTGATAAAGTAAATAGATACAGGTCCTGCAACTTAGAGACGTGATCTGATCTTGAGTCCTTAAATATCTTAAAATCTAATTTCAAAAGATCTGAAAATGAGTATAAGTTAAAGATAGAGGACTTGGAGAAAACCATTTTAGTTCTTAAACATGAAAACATCAACTATAGGACTCTATTCAAAGATCTCAAAACCATGTTGACTGAATGCTAGTCTGAGCTTGTGATCAACAAAGCTAGGGCAGAAAAATGTGTTCTTGAAGAAGAGAACTTCAACAACATGATATTCTCATCCTTGCATGCAAAAGTTTGTTATCAGAATAAGTAGGGACTGGGATCTGGTGAGATCTCTCCTTCACACAGTCTTGTCTGTAAGATCTCCTAGGTGTGGAACTTGTGAAGATGAGTTTCCCTTCATAGACCCCTTGACTGAAGAGGATGAAGAGGAGATGATGAAGAATGTCTCTGAGAAGAGTGAAGAAGAGTATTCTAAGAAGGGTCATCATCCCTCTGAGGAGAGTAAAGCTATTGGGATGAACAAGACCAAGAGAAAGAACTTTATCAAAAGGAGCAAGAGAAAGGCAAAAAAGCTCAAGAGATCAAGGCCACTTTTAACTTTGCACAGAAACAAGTCTTTATTTATGCAGGATTTGAAGCGGTTAAAGCTAAGGACACAAACTTGAACTACAATAACAAGAGTTCTAGTTCAGATCCAAATCATCCCATCATCAAGAAAAATGCTGATAAGTTGTGCACCACTGCTGTACAACATGAACAATCAAGCTCCAAAGGTAGTTCTAAGTCCACAAGAATTGCCATATCATCTAAGAAGATGAAGATAGAGAGTGAAAGTGATCAAGTTTCAGCCTTGTTCTCAAAAGAAGACTCCTAGAAGGAAGAAAATGGATTGTGTTATGTGTGGGAGTACCTTACACTTTGCTAAGGATTGTGTTTACAATCCAAAGAGTACTCTTCACATTACAAAGAAAGAAACTTCTAAGAGTCTGGAGAAGAAGAAGCAAGCTTCGGAAGGAAACTTGCCTTCGGAAGAAACTTTGGTCTTAGAAGGAAAGAATACTTCCAAAGTACTGAAGCCTACTACAGTGAAAGCCAGATCTTCCGAAGGCCCAATCATCAAAACTTCCTATGTCAACAAAACTTCCAAAGTATTGAAGGTCAAGTCTAATCTTCCAAAGGTGGTGTGGAAGTCAAAGAAAGACCAAGTGGCTAAAAGTTCTTCATCAAATTCAGCAAATGACCCCTCCAGCATGACTATAGGACCAATGAGACTTGGGTTTCCAAATGTAACTAACCATCTGTTTTGTGCAACAACAATTCAAGACAAACAAAAATGTATGGATCATTGACAGTGGTTGTTCCAGGCACATGACAGGCAATAGGTCATTACTCCAAAGGTTTGAAAGAATTGATGGAGGACCAGTTGCTTTTGGAGAGATGCAGGAGGTTACATTACAGGAAGTGGCAAGGTCACAAATAATAAGCTCAGCATTGAAAAGGTAAATTTTGTCAAGGCACTTGAGTATAATTTTCTGAGTGTATCTTAATTTTGTGATCAGAGTCATAACATGCTCTTTACTGAGCATGAGTGCATTGTTCTCAAGCTCGGGGTGGTCAATCCTCATGACCATATTCTGCTTAGAGCCCCCAGGAGAGGGAACATGTACAAGATGGATTTGCAAGAAACATCTCTCTTAAGAGAAGTTTCATTCTTTCTATCTGAAGCAAATAGTGATGAGTATTTCCTTTGGCATAAATGAATGTGCCATGTAAACTTTAAGAACATGAATAAACTTATTAAGAATGATTTGGTAACTGGAATGCCAAAGAAAGAGTTTACTAGTGATGATCATTGTGTGGCATGCGTGAAAGGGAAACAACACAAAGTATCTCACAAGCCAAAGGAACGTTACTCCATCAAAACTCCCCTACATTTGCTACATATGGATCTCTTTGGCCCCACCAGTGTACTGAGTCTTGGAAGGACCTCTTAGAACTAAGTATGAGACTCCTGAGATTCTAAAAAATTTCATCTTAAAGATTGAGAATCAATGCGATGACAAGGTCAAAACCATAAGATGTGATGAAGGAACTGAAGTAAAGAACCAAATCATTGATACATTTTGTGATGAAAAGGGTATTACAAGACAATATAGTGCTTTCTAGACTCCTCAGCAAAATGTTGTTGCTAAGAGGAGAAACATGACACTTATTAAAGCTGCAAGAACTATGTTGTCTGAATCTAAACTACTCATCTCCTTCTGGGCTAAGGCAGTCAATACTACCTACTATGTGCAAAACAGAGTTTTAGTGGTTAAGACTCATGGTAAGACTCCTTATGAACTTTGGCACAAGAGAAAACCTTTCATTGGTTTTCTCAGGCCATTTTGATGTCCTTGCACCATCTTGAATATTGAAGATCAAATTGCCAAGTTTGCTGAAAAATCAGATGATGGACACTTTATTGGATACTCATCCCAAGCTAAGGCTAATAAAGTATACAATCTCAGAACTAGAATATTGAAGAGTCAGCCAATGTGACTTTCAATAAGCATAATCCTAGGGTGAAAGGTTCTTGTCCTGATTTTCTATTTGATCTTGAGCATGTTTCAGGGTCTATAGATATATTACCTACCGATGATCCTGATCCAAGATTTGAGGTAAGATGACCTTCAAGCTACACATCTTCAGCTCCAGTGGTAACAAATCATGCAAATGATGCTTCTACCAGCACATCAATGACAAATCCTGCTGACGCTTCTGGAGTGCCTTCAAATTACAGCTTAGAGGCATACAACATAGAGGAAGGAACTTCGAATGTTGGAGAACATGGTGGTGGTGATAGTGGTCAAGAATTTCTTGATACTAATAACTACTCCATTGTTGACAACATCAATGATGTCACACACTCATTGGATCAAGTTAATCTTGATAAGTGTGATGATATGGAGGGTGAATCTTCATTGCCAGATCTGAATTTCTCTAATTTAGATCTGTTAAGCAACTTGCTGTGATCCCTCAGCTAAGGATCCACAAGTCTCACCCTTCCATAAACATCATTCGAGATGTTGATACAGGGGTAAGAACAAGAGGACAAACCTATTATGCAAATTTTTGTCTTCACTCTTGTTTCTTTTCACAAATAGAGCCAAAGAAATTGATGAGGCTCTAAAGGATGGAAGTTGGGTTGAAGCTATGCAACAGGAGCTACTTTAATTCAAAAGGTAGATGGTTTGGAACCTATGACCTCTTCCTCAAAGGAAGACTGAAGGATGATAGAGAACTTGTCATCAAGAATAAGGCTAGACTAGTTGTTCAAGGATATACTAAAGAAGAAAGAATTGACTACACAAATGTCTTTGCTCCTGTAGCAAGACTTGAAGCTGTTAGGATATTCCTAGCTTTCGCTGCATCCAAGAACTTCAAGGTTTACCAGGTTGATGTCAAGTGTGCTTTTCTTTATGGGGTGATTGATGAAGAGGTGTATGTTAAACAACCACCTAGGTTTGTAGATCATATTCATCCTGATTATGTTTGCAAGCTTGATATGGCTCTTTATGGGTTGCACCAAGCACCAAGAAAGTGGTATAAGACCCTATCACAATATCTTTGTCAACATGGCTACAAGAAGGGGGTACTATTGATGGACCTCTCTTCATCAAAGGAACAGTAAATGACATTATGCTAGTTCAAGTATATGTTGATGAGATTATCTTTGGGTCAACTAATTCAAAGCACTGTAAAGACTTTGAAAGGCTGATTAAAGACAAGTTTGAAATGAGTGCCATAGGGGAACTCAATTTCATTCTGGGAATTCAAGTGAAGCAAGTTGAAAATGGCATCTTCATAAGTAAGTCAAAGTATGTTCAAGACATACTTAAAAGGTTCAACATGACTGATTGTAAGGTTGCTAAGACACCCATAGCCAGAAACCAATCCTTTCGACCGGATCTTGAGGGGGAATGTGTTGATGAGTATCTCTTCAGGGCAATGATTGGGTCTCTTATGTACCTCACAACTAGTAGGCATGATATCATGTTTGCTACATGTATCTGTGCAAGATATCAAGCCTAACCCAAGATGTCACACTTAATCACTGTTAAAAGAATTCTAAGATATCTCAAAGGTACTCCATCATTTGGCCTTTGGTATCCAAAGAACTCTAACTTCAATTTGTATGCCTATACATATAGTGACTATGGTGGCTGCAACATGACTGCAAAGTCTACATCACGGAGATGTCAATTTCTTGGTGGAAGGATAGTCTCTTGGCAATGTAAGAAACAATCCTGTGTATCTACATCAACTATTGAGGCTGAATTCATTGCCACTGTAAGCTATTGTGCTCAAGTGCTTTGGATTAAAATTAAGATTTTGGACTATGGATTAAACTTCAAGGAGATTCTCATCCACATAGACAACAACAATGCTTTCTCAATCATAGAAAATCCTGTGCAAAACTCAAGGACAAAGCACATCAATATCAAGTATCATTTGATTAGAGATAGCTTTGAAAAGGGATTAATCAAACTAATCAAGGTTAAAATAAATGAACAATATGCGGATTTGTTCACCAAAGCTTTTGATGAACATAGATTCAAATATCTTGTATAAGCTATTTGGATGATTAACTTTGAGGAGCTTTTCTTAAAACTTAATCATTTTATTTGTAAAACCTGTGTGTCCTAAGTTGTCTATTTTATTACCTTCATAAGCCCTTGTTCTCTTTGGAAGTAAAATCTTTTTAAAAGACATTCCTTAGATTTTTTATAATTTTGATCACTTCATTCTTTGGAAGATTTAAAATTACCTTCGTAAGAAACTTATGACTTAGCAAACAAATATCTACTTATGTAGTTTTACCTTCGGAAGAAAATTTTGAAATATCTACCAAAGCCTAAAATGGACTTAAATACTTGTATGTTTTATAAGAACAAATTTTGTATGTTTTATAAGAACAAATTTTCTTCTGAAAGCAATTTCCTTTCGAAAGTTTTTATTCTTCATAGAATAATCATTCTGTGTTTTAAATCTCTTTCGAAGCAAAATTCTCAAAAATCTTTGAAATATCTTTCGAAGTCAATTTGCCTTCGGAAGCTTTTCTTAAAGAACTTCCGAAGCAAAAGAACCTTCGGAAGATTTCTCGACTTTTAAGAAATCTAGTTTCTAGGCAAAAGAAAGCTACTTTTTCATAGGTAGGACCGACTTCCGAATTTCGAAGTTTATCTTCTTTTAATAACTTTGTCTCATATCATTTTCACATATAAACCCAACGGTTTATTCCCTCTTTCACTATCTTCTTCAATTTCACTATTTCTCTAACCTAAATTCTCCCAAACCGCCTTTGTTCTTCATCTTCCTTCGCCCTTAAGCTTCTCAAAATGACAAATCTAAATCTCCGAAACAACCCTGATTTCTCCATGGAACTTCACAAGCAACACAACCAGGTTGCCCTGTTGAACTTTGAGAAAGATGATAGTTTCTCATAGATTTTCCATTTTCTGGCTATATCAAACTACTTCACCTCCCTTACCATTGATCCTACTCTTTATGAGGATCACTTGCTTGAATTTTTGAAGACCTGCCAAGAGGTAATTATGGATGGGGAGAAGGCACTGTTTGCCACAGTGCAGGGGAGGACAATCTTTATCACTCCAACCATCATCAACAATCATCTTCAGCTGGATGATGAAGAAGGTGAGTTGTTATTCCTAAAGGAGGTTGTAAATCATTCCATTGAGCAGATGGGCTATGAGGGAGATTTCTTTGTAAAGACCTTCAGGAAAGGAAAGGTCTCATGCTTGTGGAAATACCTGCTTCATGTGGCTATCCACAGCTTATCCAACAAGCATGGAGGAAGGGACAAGATTCCAGAAGATCTCTCCTTTATAGTATATGGAATGGTTTAGGGGGTCAAGTTTAGGTACTCTCAGTTTGTTTATACAAATTTACTTGCAAATTTGGACTACTTAGAGTAGTACATGTTTCCTAGATATGTTCAATACAATCTCAACTATGAACTGGGCTCACAGTTGAGGGAAACAAGTAATATTCTTAAATTGGGATAGATGAAGCATGGCATCTTTAAAATCTTGAAGAAGCCAACTGTTGGTTTCTCAAGGGTAGGAACAACCTTTGTCCCTAAAATGTTAGAGCTCATTGCTCAAGGTGACAACCTAGCAACAAAAACTAGTGTTGAACCCACACCTTCTACCTCCCAACAAAGGACCTCAAATCACCCTCAGTTACAAAAGAACATCCAAATGAACCCCTACTCAAGCTATTGAGTCTGTACAGGCCCCCATACACACACATATAGGAGGAAGTGCATACTAGAGCTATAACTTCTCTTGAGGAGCAAACCACTCCTATTTCTTCAAGAATCAATGCTGAGGTTCCTCATGCTCAACCTGATGAGATCACAAGCCCAACTACCTTAAGTCTTTACTCTGAGTCTCAACACTAATCTGAACAACCTTCAGAGGAAAGTTACCATCCCTAACCTCTAGACTTAAATCACCTAATCCCCAACCTTGACTTCTATATTGATAAAGACTTAGGTTTCAGTGAGTACCATGAGTCTCTCTACTCCTCCCCTACTCAAAGAGAGATAAGTGCTCTTGTTAAGAATATCAATATGGAAGAAGCTCTCACTGCAGCAAGTGATTACATCATTTAGCCTAAACCATGGAAACTCAATCCATTTACACTTTATATGAAGTTGTCACTAAGCAGAGGAAAACCAATAGCCAAGAACTTCACGCTGATGGTGAGAGAGAAGACTTTGGTCCAACCCTCTCATCCCCCCATGATTCTTCTGATGAAGATGAGGGGAATCTGAGGCTAAAGGTGCAAAAATTGTAAAAACATGCACCTACCAATTCTCCAAGGTTAGTCATCTTGCATCTCAGTTGACTACCTTGCATAACATGGCCAATGATCAGCAACCTATGATATCTTATCTTAAGGAAAAACTAGCTAGGGGACCTTTAAGAAGAGCTCAACCAGGAACACAAGAACTTGTGAATGTGATTTATCTAACCTCTAGCTCATCTATGCAAGTGGATGATGCTACCAAAAAGGGGGAGAAACTCATCACAGACACAAAACCTGGGAGTTCTTCATAGAGCATGGACATTGAGGATTCACCATCCTCACTTGCAACTGTCCATACTCAGCAACTTCCTCAAGTTCACATTGATGTGGACTCTATAGCAACTTCGTTCAGAGTGTTTTTGAGGAAGGTATACCAAGGGCAGTGTCATCTCTACTTCAAGGAACTTCCAAGTATATCATAGGGCGGATGTATGATGCAAAAAGAAGAACCCTGTTTCTTCAAAGAGTTCAAGGGTAGCAAGAAGTCTTCAATTTTCAGACCTTGATCTACTATGTAGGTCTTGACCTGATCACTATGCCACTTGTCAATTCAATCCAATCTAGACAAGTTGACAAGCTAGCACAAAGTATTGAGGACATAATTATTGAAGAGTTCAGTTTTAGAAGGAGGCAAAGGTAATTAGGTAATACTATTGGTCAACTGGATGTTGAGGCAGACCCTAAGATTAGCTTCGAAGGGGAAACCTTAACCGAAGGCCCAGTTGTAGAACCTAAGAGCCTTGTCACATCTACAACTGCTTCAGCAATTCATTCCCTTAGTGAAGTACTTTTTAGTGAAGGTGCATCATAATCTCTCTTTGGCCAGAGCTTGGAGGCTACACCAAGAAATGAAGTTTAAAGCTCTCTCCACCCTAGTTATAAAGGTGTATGAGTGACAAAGGGAAAAGAAAAATGACTTCTAAGGAGATTGAAGAGGAGGAGAGGGAGAGGAAGAGGAAGCTTAGGGGAAAAGTTCCTCTAGGTCTGCAGGATTCATGGAAGCCACAATCAGGACTGCCCCTAGACCAAACACTGAAGAAGATGAGTTGAGGGCAGTCATGATTACTTATTTGCAAACCAGGAACTATGACATTGATGAGATTATATCTCTCCCCATAGAGGAGTTTACTTAATTGACTGACATGGAATTGTCAAGAGAGAGGAAGGAAGCAGAGGATGCAGAGTTACTTCTTGTTAAATCATCATGATCCTAGTTTATGTTCTTAAATGTAAAAGTTTTTCATTTCTTATACATATGTAATGCGACGACTTAATGAAATATGATATGCATCTTGATGTTTATTTGTCTTTGAGTATATCATATTATTATTGTATTTTGTATAATTCATATGTATGAACATCATATATAGGTTTGAGGTTGTTGTACATAGTTCTAAATCAATAATGATTGAGAAATGTGTTCAACTTAGTCGGGTGGTTATTTTTGCTAATGGACCATACTTATGGACAGTAGACACAAATGAATTATACTTATGGACTAGTCGCACGACTAAACCAGGAGACTGGATCAGTCGTATGAATGAGACATAAGGTTGATTCAGTCGCACAACTGAACATTCATTCATGCGTATGAATCAACCACATGAGTTAGTCACACAGTACCAATGAAATTGAAAACCTTTAAGTACCACACAATTCGTGGAAAAATGGGGGACTTCGAATATTCACAAACCCTAGCCATCTAGAGTGCCCTAAGCACCTTATCCAACTTCATAGTTCGTTCTTGATCGATTTCTACTCAATTCTTAACGTTTGTTTCATTGTTAGATCAATCAAGTTTTTGCTCTCACTGATTGGATCGCCTATCAAATAGGATTCCGCACTATTTGATTTGGTCTCACGCAGAATCCGTTAGTACACCGTACGAAAACGATCCTAACAAGTGGTATCAGAGCTTTGGGTTGTGATTTTGCGTGGATTCAATTGGTTTTAGTGTTAAAACAAACGTTTTTAATTAAAAGAGTCACCTTTTTGCTTCAAAAAGTGTTTTTGACGATTGCATGTGTTAAAGGTTTCAATTGTTCATCAAATAGCAAATTAGGGTTTCTGGAAAATTCGTATTTTGTGTCAAAGTGTTCAAATATTCGATTTTTCAAACACCGCAACCTTCAGTCGTACGATTGGACCATTCATACGATTGAACCCATTTGTATACTCTCATTCGTACGGCTGAACTCAGTCGTATCTCTCATTCACATGGTTAAACAACTCCAGTCGTATGATTACAATCGTCCTGCTCATTAGCACGACTGAATCCAATTGCCCGATTGAATTCATTCGTATCTTTCATTCGCATGAGTTACCTATTCGCATAGCTCATTCGCACGAGTGAATCTATCCTGTTCTAAGGTTACCAAGTTTAAAGCAATGGAAGACCAGTTTGTTTCATTCACTACTGGAAAGGACTTGCGTATCCAGAACCTTCTACTTCTGGAGAATGAGATTGGAAACTACAACAAACCGCCAAAGCTATTAACTTTGGATGAATACCCACAGTGGAAACTGCGGTTTGAAATCTACTTGAATGGAGTTGATCCAAATCTTTGGACATCCATTGAGACTGGTTACATGGTACTAGTCAGTGCTAATGGAGTTAAATTGACTTTGGGAGGAATGAGTGAATCCTAGAATATTATTCTTAATGCTAAAAAGAAAGCATATGCCTTGTTGAATCAGTCTATACCTACGAACATATTTCATCAGCTCTCTGAGAACAAGCAGTCTAAGAAATTATGGGAGGCCTTGAAAAATAGATACAAAGGAAATACAACTCTGAAAGCACTGAAGGAAAAAGCTCTTAAGAAGGAATTTGACAAATTCTCTCCAATTGGGAATGAGAGCTTCGATGATATCATTGATCGATTCTATCATATGATAAGTGAGTTGAACACTCATTGCATGACCATATCCATGGAAGATAAAGTCTCTAGTTTTGTTGATTATCTACCAGACAAATGGGATCCATTTGTGTCTAATCTGAGACAAAACGATACTCTTGCTACTTTAGTCATAAATGATTTCATTTTGAAGTTAAGGGAGGAAGAACTACGTATGAAATACAAGTCAAATAAAGGATCCTATGCTCAGAATCCTGCATTATACAATTCATTTCCAACTCCGGCTACTGAAGGGGCACCGCTACAAATGCCATTTGTGTCTAGCTCATCTGCTTCTTCCCAAAGCAGTGCATCAGGAACCTTAACGTCAGGATCATCTAGAACCCAAAACATAGTTCCTGAGGCAAATACTACCAAGTTGAAGACCGAGAATCTCAGAAATGTCATCGTGGAAGTTGCTAAAGAGCACATGGACCTTCTAGCTACTGTTGTTCAATCTTATGATGGATTATTTGCTGGTAAGATTGGAAACTGTCATCTTGCTGACGAGGACTACGAGCAAGTTGATGAAACTGAGCTAGAACGTATGGATATTATGTGGGCCTTGGCTAGTGCTATTAGAAGAGCCAAGAAGTTTGTTAAAAAGATGGGACACAATTTGGTTTCCACTAAAGATACAACATTTGGATTTGAAAAAACCAAAGTCACATGTTTCAATTGTGGTGAAAAGGGGCACTTCAAACGTGAGTGCGTAAAGCCAAAGTAGACTGGAAATGGAAATCCTTTTCCTACATTCAACCGACAAGACAATGATAAGATTGGAGCTTCATCTT
>BJCM01274056.1:0-15741 GCA_018326385.1 Flaveria bidentis | reverse complement strand
CTTGAACCTTTGACTTATGAAGAAGCTATTAGATCTAAGGATGCAGATAAGTGGAAGCAGGCAATGGATGAGGAGATGGATTCATTGTATAGAAATGGTACTTGGGTGTTAACAGATAGACCAAAGGATCAGAAGCTTGTATCTTGTAAGTGGATTTACAAGTTAAAAGAGGGAATTAAAGAAGGAGAAGGTCCAAGGTATAAGGCAAGGTTAGTTGCAAAGGGGTTTACTCAAAATCCTGGTGTGGACTATAATGAAATTTTCTCTCCAGTTATTAAGCATACTTCTATAAGAGTGTTGTTGTCTTTGGTTGCTAATTTTGATCTAGAGTTGGAGCAACTGGATGTAAAGACTGCTTTTTTGCATGGAAGCCTAGAGGAACAGATATATATGGTTCAGCCTAAGGGATATAAAGTGGCTGGTAGTGAAGATAAAGCTTGTCTGTTGAAGAGATCTTTGTATGGTCTGAAGCAGTCTCCTAGGCAATGGTATAAAAGGTTTGATGATCATATGTTAAGCATTGGTTTTGAGAGAAGTGCTTATGATAGTTGTGTGTATCACAAAGAGTATGTGAAAGGGTCTTTCATATATTTGCTGTTATATGTTGATGATATGTTGATAGTATGTAAAGATAGTGCTGAGATCAAAAGGACAAAGGGTCTTTTGATGAAGGAGTTTGACATGAAGGAGTTGGGAGAAGCTAGTAAGATTCTTGGTATGCAGATTACTAGAGACAGAGCAAATAGAGTGTTGAAGGTGTCTCAGTCTGCATACATACAGAAGATACTGCAGAATTACAGCATGGAGGATGCTAAGCCAGTTGTTACTCCTTTGGCTTCTCATTTTAAGTTGTGTAAGGAAGATTGTCCGGGGACTGATGATGAGAAGAGGTATATGGAGCAGGTACCTTATGCTAATGTGGTTGGTAGCCTAATGTACTTGATGGTTTGTACTAGACTAGATTTGGGTCATGCTGTTAGTATAGTCAGTAGATACTTGTCCAATCCTGGAAAGGCACATTGGAATGCTGTGAAGTGGATCTTGAGATATTTAAAGGGTACTCAAGATGTTGGTTTGACATTTCATCAGAATTGTGTTGAGGAATGCAGGTTGATCACAAGTTTTGTGGATTCTGATTATGCTAAGGATCCTGATTCTGGTAAGTCTATTACTGGTTATTGTTTCATGGTGATGGGTAATGTTGTTAGCTGGAAATCACAGTTGCAGCATGTAGTTGCATTGTCTACTACTGAGGCAGAGTTTATATCTTTGACTGAGGGTGTGAAGGAATCACTTTGGCTGAAAGGTTTTGTTAAAGATCTTGGTGTTGATCTAGAATCAGTTGAAGTTTGGTGTGATAATGCAGGGGCTGTTCAATTGGCAAAGAACAGTGTGTTTCATGAAAGAACTAAACACATTAATGTCAAGATGTATTTTGTGAGAGATGTGATTTGTTCTAAAGAGGTGAAGGTGAATTGGATTGGAACTGATTCAAACCCTGCAGACATGATGACTAAAGCACTGCCTGGATCAAAGTTCAAGTTTTGTGTTGATTACTTAAGACTTGGTTGAGTTTAAACCAAGACTTAGGTGGAGATTGTTAAATAAAGTCATGTTTAAACTAGAGGGACTAGTTGTGACATTGTTTGATAATTGTCTAATAGTTTAAAAGGTAGTTAATCGGTAGTTAGGAGATAACACAGTTAGTGAGCAGAGTAAATTTCTTCCGAAGCTTGATTTCTTCCGAAATAAGTTGTAGTTCAAATTTGTTGTTCATGTCGATGCTTGATATTCTTAATAAGATTCATTCAATCTTTAGTTGATCAATTGGTGTTTTACATAACACAGGTCACCAACAAAAGCTTTGGAAAACAAGACTTCTTATGAAGTGTGGAAAGGTTACAAACCAAAATTGGATCATTTAAAAGTGTTTGGATGTACCGCTCACGTTAAAGTACCATCGGTTAAACTCACAAAGCTGGATGACCGAAGTGTACCTAAAGGAATAATTCTAGCTTTATCTGCTCGGAATAATTGGGAAGTTCATCATCTTGACATCAAGACAGCTTTCTTGAACGGTGACCTAAAGGAAGAAGTTTATGTTTATCAACCGGAAGGATACGGAGTACCCGGGAAGGAAGATTATGTGTATAAGCTGAATAAGGCCTTGTATGGCTTGAAACAATCGCCAAGGGCCTGGAACTCAAAGCTTGACACCACCCTTCAACAGCTTGGTTTCAGCAAGTGTCCACGAGAACATGCAGTCTACAAACAGGCCAAAAAGGAGGGAACTTTGATAATCGGTGTCTACGTAGATGACTTGATCATCGCTGGCTCAAACACGGCTGTTATAACTCGGTTCAAAGAACAAATGAAAGGGCAGTTTGAGATGAGTGACCTGGGTTTGTTAAACTATTATTTGGGAATTGAAGTGATACAAGATAATGTTAGGATTATGTTGAAGCAATCTGGTTATGCATTCAAAGTACTTAAGGATGCAAATATGTTGGAAGCTAATCCAACAAAATTCCCAATGGATCCAGGTTTACGACTCACGAAGGAGGAAGAAGCAGAACTGGTTGATGCAACAGAGTACCAAAGGCTCATAGGGCGACTTCGGTACCTAACTCACACTAGACCAGATACAAATTTTGCAATCAGGGTAGCTAGCAGATTCATGGAGTCACCCAGATTGTCACATTTGTAGGCTGTGAAACAGATTTTGAGATACATAAAAGGTATCATAAATTATGGTATTCGATACAAGAGGAATGGAGATGAAAGCTGCTGGGTTACAATGACAGTTCACATGCTAGTGATCGAGTTGATGTAAAAAGTACAACTGGAGTGGTATTTTATTACGGGGGTGGTCCTATAGCATGGTGCAGCCAAAAGCAAAACACTGTTGCTTTGTCATCATGCGAAGCTGAGTTTATGCCAGCAACTGCTGCAGCTTGTCAGGCAATTTGGTTGAAGGGTTTGCTCGAAGAAATGACCGGAAGAATTGTTAAAGCAATAACCGTTCGTGTGGATTACAAATCTGCAATTCAGCTAATCAAAAATCCCGTTTTTCATGGGAGGAGTAAGCATATAGACACAAAGTACCACTTTATTCGTGAGTGTGTTGAAAAAGGGCTGGTGATAGTCGAACATGTTAGTGGCAATGAACAGAGGGCAGACATCTTAACCAAAGCATTACCAAGGGTTAAGTTTATCGAGATGAGAGAACTTTTGGGCGTTAAAGACCTAACGGATATGATGACCGGAATTAAGGGGGTGACTGTTAATTAATTCCGGTGATTGAGAATCAATCACACTGATTACGGGTAAAAATAAAAGGGAAGTCAAATAAGTTATTTTTGGGTTCTTATTTTCTATTTACTGCATGATTATGTTTTCCTTATTTCTTAGAGTTTTGTTCTCCTATATATGGAGCTAGTATTAGTCTAAAGATGTATTCCTTTCTCTCAATATTGAATAATCAATAAACAAAGACTGTGCCTACTGCACTTTCTTCTTCTTCAGCAGTTCTTGTATCAATTGTTTTGTCTAACAAATGATAGATGTTTTATTATTGTGCTTAGATGTGCAAGACGAGGGGTTGTATACTGAGGCAAACCTGGTCCAGGTTGAAACCAATGAGCTCTTTATGATGATAATACAAAAATGATTAAAATTTATCAGCTTTACTTCTGTATGTGTATTTTAGTGTAATAGCCTTAGATATATGCCAACTATGGTTGGGTTTGGGTGCTAATTGTAATCAGAGTCAAGTTTACTGTAGTGACATGTTGAAGCTCAATCCAAGAAGCTTCTACAAAGTGAAGAAGAAATGATAGGTTGTCTTATGTTTTTTCTTTCAATAGAGTAGTCTTTCAATGGCCACTACTTTGTTTACTTGCAGTACCAGACCAGATATTCATCACACAAAACTAGTACAAGTTTACTTATTACATTCTCTTTTGTACTCGCATATATGATTTTGTATTTCAGTTAATGTTGAAAACTATAGCCGAAAAAGAGCACCTACTCCTTAAAAATTATAGTCGATCCTCGTCACCCCGAGGAAAGAGGGGCTCCCTAACTTCAACAGGCAAGCAATGATGGACGCAGAAAAAACTAGTTCATGCTGCATTCAACTCTATAAGAATAAAGCATATTCAAAGGTTAGAAAATTTCAGCATTAATGTCAATAACCTGAGACATATAACCTAAACCTATTCAATTACATGAGACATTATATATACATATTAAAAAACAACATAAGTACTACAGTGCACTTTTGTGGGTTTAGTTTTTCGCCACAATAGTTTCTCTCTTTTCGTTTTTGGCATTTCACATTTTGTGAAGTGTCATTTTTGTTCCTCCTATTTTTCTAAAATATATAGAATAACACTTGGCTTTATATAATTATATAAATCTACTCTTTTTAATCCTTTTGATGACACTACTTTTAAGCATTATTAACGTGACGAAACAAATCAATTTTAAGCAAAAAAACATCGTTGAGGGCATTGGTATAATCTGAACTGGTTTTGGTATTTGTTATTTATGGTTTTTGATTTGGTATTCATTTTTAGGGTTTTGCGGTAAGCTGAAAAGATAATGACCAATTCACGTTGCGTAGCTTGAAGAAAAGTGATCAAACTCCCGCTGCATAGTGCACGGAAAAATGCTAGGGTAATTTATGAATCACTTTCTTCCAATTATCGAGTACATTACTTCTAATACTGAGTAGTTCATTGGTTACCTCTTAAGTAGTTGTTTAGATTGTCTTAGATATTACTCTATACACGATGTCGAAACTGGTCATCCATGATAACTAATATCTAGAGATTACTGGAAAATTATATATGGTGCATATGCAATTCATCTTAATAAGATACAACTTGAATAAGCAATTATGATTTAATAAGAAATCATCTACAGTTTAGTGTTATTAGATAACTAAGTTAGTATCCCGGGTATTACACGGGTTGGATAAATAAAATAATAAATAATTAGTAATAAAAAGTTATGAATTATAAAACCATGTTTGAAAATAAAATATTATTATAATTGCATATGAATAGCTATTTCAAGTAAATAAACAATAGATAGGTTATAGATATATAGATATATAGATAGTTTAAAAACTCATTTATTAAACGGATTATAATTAATAATAAACACGAAAGGTAGATATGTATAAAATTATATATACGTATTTGTTTAAGCGATAAAACAATTATACTATTTTTAACTCTCTTATCTAAATAGTTTCATTTTTAAATATTTGTTTTAAGATTTTCTTATAAAATTTATTGTGATTTGTATAAAATTATATATACGTACTTGTTTAAACGATAAAATAATTATACAATATTTGTTTTAAGATTTTCATTTTTAAATATTTGTTTTAAGATTTTCTTACGAGTGAGTTTATAGTGCATATGCAATTCATGTTAATAAGATACAACTTGAATAAGCAATTATGATTTAATAAGAAATCATCTACAATTTAGTGTTATTAGATAATTCATTAAAAGTCAAATAAAAAGTCAATCTGACGAAATTAGACGGGAACTAAAGTGTTAGTTGTGTCAGTTTTATTAGTTTGTAACCGTCAATGTAATTATGTGTGGAGTTTTAGAAATATTTTGTGATTTGGGTCTCGTGTTTTGACCCGGCCTGTGTTCCACCGACTTACCGTCACAATCAGTAAGTGTTCACTGATTATAATGATCCTTTATTGTTAATTGATCTTGGGCAATAAATGATATAAGAGCTTTGGTTATGAAGAGGATTAAATGAAGTAGTCATCATCAACGGAAAGAAAAGAAAGAAACAAAGCGTGAAATGCATAAGTCTGTAGAAGGCGATCCAGATCGAAAATTTATTTAGGCAAAAGCACAGTGAAATTTAAAGAATATTTTCATGCAGGTAGAAGGCAAAACACATCAAAATTAAGGAAGATTGATTGAAAGTGTCAATCATGATATAAAGGAAGAAAACAGAGAGTTACAAGATGGGTTTTATATTCAATTGTTTCAAGTTATGAACTCAGTGCATTTAGATGTTTTAGTAAAAAGAAAAAAGATAAAGATCATAGAGACAGAAATAGAAATCAACCATTGAATAATCATTAACCATAGGACCGAAAATATTGAATTTCAGTTCAATTCGAATACTGTTCAATTATTATCGAGACACATACATCTTTTAGTACGAATCAGATCACTTTCAATTTGATAGAGAAGGCATTAATACCGCTTCAATCTTGATCAATGGATCCGAAGAGTCAAAGTCAGGATTTGAAAAGCGAAAATCAACCGAAGAAAGAGATGATGGACTGCAAAATCAGATGAACATCATAAAATTTATGATTTCTTGATTAGGGGAGTGAGCTAAGAGTTATAAGTGGTTTAATTAAGAAATCATTTGCAAATTAGTGTTACTAGATAATTCATAAAAAGTCAAACCAAAGTCAAATTGATGAAATTTAGCAGGAATTAAGGGGCTAGTTGTGTTAATTTTATTAGTTTGTGACTATCGATGTAAGAGTATAAATATTTCCTTGTCAAATTACCTTTAGCAAACAAACATATATTTTTTATTCATACTTAATAATTCATTACATTCATTTTCTCAGTATTATGTCCACACGCTTGTGTTTTGGACTATGTCAATAATTGTCATCCTTTTATATAAGTGTGAGTTATGTAATTCAGTAGAAGACTTCATAACGTGCGACTATGATTTAAAGCTTCATGACGATCGATATTTGCCTATATATAAGGGCAATCTGTTTGAATTTAGATATAGATTTCTAACTTTTTCTTCATCTTTTTTTTATCATTTCCATTGATTATCTAATAGTCTCTTTTAAAGAATTCATCTCCTCTTTTAAATATAAATAAATATAAATGTAATATATATAGTGTATATAATATTATAGAGAACGGATAACTTACAAAATTAATTCATATATGTTTAATTTACTTCATTAATTTATCACTTTAATATATATCCTACTCTTTTAATAAAAGAGTAACTAGGTTTGACACATGTCATTTTTTAAACACATCTAATGCCACATGTCATCTTGACATTTAATAATAAATATGTTTCCCACCCAAAATAATTAAATCTACCATTTTTGTATTAAAATTTTTAAATACACATTCGGTTTTCAAAATTGACGGGATATAAATTAAAATCCTTATATTTTAAACTAAAAAAAAATATAACTGTTACTTTTACTTTAAACAACCTCTATTGTTAATCTTTAAAATTATTTTCTTGTTAAATCTTTATTTTTTGAAAGACAAAATAAATCATAATTCTAAAATAAATGTTTACTTTAAGATTGTATAGTACCACTTAAAGGCACACCAATTATAATGTTTTATATGTTTTTATATAGAAACTACTATTAGTAAAAACAAAGAATTTATTTTAGAAATTAAAATAAAATACTATTAAAAAGGTATTTAATTAGACATCAATATTTTCAATTGTCTTTTATTTCATTACCGTCTCTTTTTTTCTTTTTTTATTTGTTACCATCAACAAAATCATTATTTTCCAAATTTTAAGATGTTTTTAACTAATTTTCTAAACGTGTTCTTATTTCATTAGAAATATTTTATTTTATTTTATAAGTGATTACTTTAATTTATTAGATAATGTTTTTTTCTGTTTTCTTTTTATCCATTTTATTATAATACTTTTTATTAAGGTATAACTCTTTAATCAAGTCCATTAGCATATAGAGTAGTCATTTTTTAATGTGGAATTTAGAGGTTCTTTTGATTGATTTTTGCATTGTCCATGCTTAGTTGTATTATCATGTGAACGTAAGTTTAATAGTAAACTCAATTAAATATGTGCATGCTTATATGTTATAGTTAGTACGAAAAGCATCACGAAACCTTCTATCTATGAGGTTCTTTCTTTAGTAAATTCAACTAAATATGTGCATGATTATATGTTATAGTTAGTAAGTTTATTACTTATATTTTTACTCATACGTAATTTTAATCATATATTTTAAAATATCCTTTTATAATTAGTAAAATTTTATTTTATTTATTATTTTAGTTTTTTAACCCGTTTAATACACGGGTTTACTAAAACTAATATAAAAATATAACAAGAAGCGAAACATGTATTTAAAAAATCTTTGAATGCTTTAAATGTAAAACTTTACTTAAGTAATCTGGCTACTTGATGACGTTTTTTCTTATTAAAAGTATTATTCAGGTGAACGCTTGTAACTCAAAATAGTATTATGCTTATTTAGAATTTAAAACCATCTAAGCAATCCTCCCTTATTTTGCAATAATAATTTGACACATACAAGTTGACTTTTTCAGACTATTGACTTTTCGCATGCTGAATGGTTATTACGTGTTATTTGAATGTGTTGTAATGTTTGACTTTGAACACATGCTATAACTTTCTCTAATGTTTGGTATTGTTTTTGAAAATATAAGTTATGATTTTTTTAAGTGGTAAAAATACAAAAATATCTCTTCAGAAGTCACTAGAAGTTGAGGGTATTTTTGTATTTTTACCCTTTCAAAAATCATAAATTGTTTTTCAAAAACAATCTCAAATATCCTATGACTTCTAGTGATTTCTGAAGGGATATTTTTGTATTTTTATCTCTTCAAAAAATCATAAATTGTTTTTCAAAAACAATCCTAAACATTTCCAAAAGAATTAGCAATAGACTCATTACTCGAAGAAATTAAATACATCATAAAGACATGCTAACGCGTACTTGACCCTTTTATAGTTTTATATTATATCCATGATGGTTTAATTTCTATATATACACTTCCTTTGGCTTTATAAATTGTAAAAGAAATTCGTTAATGGAAATTTTACTAAATCAACTAGAATGCGATTAGCAAGTTTATATGTTGCAATGGGTATTGAAGTAAATATTTATAACTCACGAAGAGTAATCATATGAAAATAAACTCAACATGAACTCAACAGGAACTATAATATCTAAAGACATTTCATAATATCATTAAATGGAACTATAACTTTTAGTAACTTATTCTTTACAAAATGAACTCAACAGATCAAAATGAAAACAAATAACCCTACTGAATGTATAAACTAAGATTAAAATGAACTCATTATAATATAAAATAGATACAACTCAAGTACGAGGTCATCAAATCAACTGAATAGAAAATAAAAGAAATAAACCATGTCACCCATCACCAAATTACTTATTAGTATAACAACTTAAGCACCGCGTCACGGCAGTAGCATAAAACTATGCCAAGTATCATTAATTTCATATCACCATCAACGACGACCAACACCGGAAAGACTCGTATTAAAAAAAATAAGAACGAGGAAAATAAAACCGAATGGAATAGACGTATAAATGTTAAACCCCACATGTGAAATGTAAAACATTAAAAACAATAACTAAGTCGATCTAAGAACCGCGCGTTGTGACGAGACCGTTAAACGGGGAAAAATAGGCGTTAAAACGTTGAACCACACACAACTGTTGCGGCATGTTAACTCTTAAAATTTAACATGTAACATAAAGCAACGGAATTTTTCTAAAAGATAAAAAGTATAAGGAATCAAAGTTGAAAATAAAAAATTATAAGGTTAAGTTGTTAAAGATGTAAAAATATTAACGTTAAAAAAAGTTAAAAATCTTAAAAAAAAAGTCAATACAACCTACTTAAACTCAGGTATAACCCATGATACACAAATCATTTGGTGATTAGTTTTTTGTTTATATATAATATTGAGGTTATGTACTTTGGTAATAACATGTGAGGTGAGAAAACATAAGAAATGATTAGGGCTTAACTTAAACGAACATATGCGAGCAGAACTGACCCAAGCCGAGGTAAACTTGAACTCACTTCATTTATAAAACAAGCTAACTTGTTTACATTTGAGTAAATTTCATGTTTACATTTGAGTAAATTTCATGTGAGTTGTTTCTAAGGTTTTTTTCAGAACACGTTGGTATCTTGGGCTACCCAAGAGGGTAATGCCAGTCTATTATCTTCTAAGTGTCTCCTTAAATTTCTTTGTTTATTTGTTATTTCTTAATGGGTCTAATAATATAGTGGTTGTATTTGTGTAACTCCCTTTAATGGTAAGCCTATAAAAAACCAAGTCAAAACGGTCAAACTTTAATGGTAAACCACTAAGAAATGGTCTAATAAACGTAAAGAAAGCAACATAAACGTAACTTCTCCAATACTACTTCTTCAATACTTCGACGCAAATTAAATCAAATATCAATAAATTACACAACCAATAGGCCACCCAAAAATGATCCGGTTTAATACTCACTTAAGTCATTAAGTATAATTCAATTAAAGTCTAACATAATTAATTGGGTTGGATGTAGCCGCTAAAAAAATAAATAACTTATGGGGCAATTTGCTTAAGTTACATTTAGTATCACTATAAGCAGATAATCATGTTATAATTAGTTTCAATTTGACAACTAGAGAAACTCATCATATTTTTTAAACCTTGTAACTTTTGCAAACGTTATTATTATTATATTTTAAATTTACATTATGAAAATAAGAAATATTTATCATATATGTAATATTTTAACTACATATGCATAGTACATCGTATTATATGTATGTTGTATCGTAATATTATATATATAATATTGAAATAGATTATTTTATGTAGCAAATTTAAACTTAATTTGATGACAAAAACAATTATGATTTAATGATACAATTTTTTTAAAAATATTAACAACTTATAAAATAATTATAAACATTTAAATTCATAAACGAAAAAGTCACAAATTAATAAATTAAAACTAGTTCCCAAAAAACCTTATCTTATTACTATCTTAACATTATTACTATTAAAATAACATCCGTTGACTAAGTTAAGGCGTATAAGAATTAAGATGAATCCGTTGTCCCCAACCCCAGTGTGCGACCCTCTCAATCCAATACTATTAATACATTAATTAATATCCCAAATTTTAATATTAAAAATGAGATCGATCAAGATCCCCACCTATATATCTTCCCCAACCATCCATCTCCCCTTCATCATTTCACACACTTTGAGAGCCTTCTCATGCTGTTTTTCAGCTTCTTTATCCATCTATTGCTGTTACATTTGACTGAATATTATTAATGGCGTTGTCATGGAAGTCATTGTTGTTGGTATTATGCCTGTTGATTATCGGTGCCGAATCAAAGGAAAATAATAAAGCTGAAGCTAGTCATAAACACGCGTATGCGACCATGATGTATATGGGGACACCAAGGGACTACGAGTTTTACGTTGCTATTAGAGTCATGTTACGATCTCTATCGATGCTTCGAGTCGAAGCCGATCTCGTTGTCATTGCTTCTGTCGACGTTCCCATTCGTTGGATACATGATCTGTACGTTTACTTTAAATTCATTTTTTTTTCTGGAAGTTTGTTTGTAAGTTTGTTTATGTTCTTGCTACGATACGTTGGGTGTGGCGTAGGATGGTAGTTTTTTAAACTTTCTGTTAAAGGCAGATAGTTTCCTAAAATAACGGGTTTTCCATTATGGTTCATGATGCTTCACACTGAATTCACGATTTTTTTAACGTTTTTTCATGAGCTTTATGGACGGCTAGCTGGTGTTTATTGAATTATTATATGGTATTATTTGAATACTAATTAGTTTTGAATCTAAGTAACGAGTCATATATGTAGTTTTATTCATATTAATCATTTTATTTGTTAAATTAACTGCTAGCATAATTACCAACTATTCACACTGGATTCACTTACAATGATGATTATGAAAGAAACCGGAAAACTTACATGTGAAATCAAGTTTAAATTTATAATGACTATGTTATTTGGATTACATTTGAAGACTAAAGTAAAAGTTAAGAGTGTTATCGGTTAAATTGTCAGTATTGATATATTGTTACTGATCAATGCGTTATATATAGTTATTTGAAATGGGTTCTAGTACGTAGGGCATTTCATGTGTTAATAGTCTTGATAATATGATAGGGAAGAGGAAGATGGTGCAAAGGTGGTGCGAGTTGAGAACCTAAACAACCCATACATAAGTGATACTAGCCATGACAGATTCAAATTAACACTAAATAAATTATACGCGTGGAACTTAGTAGAGTACGAGCGAGTTGTCATGCTTGACGCAGATAATCTTTTTCTCCAAAACACAGATGAGTTGTTTCAATGTGGCCAGTTCTGTGCAGTCTTCATTAACCCTTGCATCTTCCATACGGGCCTCTTCGTGCTGCAGGTATATCTATCTGCAAGCTGCATTTTTCCACATCAAGTTAGTTAATTATTAGGAGCCGAGTTTGTCTTTGTTAGTTGTGATTAATTTGATGTTAATTGCAGCCATCTTTGAACGTATTTAAGAACATGTTACGCGATTTAGATAGCAGAAAAGATAATCCAGATGGGGCTGATCAAGGTTTTATTGGAGGTTACTTTCCTGATCTTCTTGATCAGCCTATGTTCCATCCACCCCTTAATGGCACCACACTTGATGGTGCATTTAGACTCCCTTTGGGTTACCAAATGGATGCTTCTTATTATTGTAAGTCATGAAAAGTTGTTTGTATGTTTGTACCTATGTTTTTTTTGACACTTAAAAATATTCAAACTTTTTGTTGGTTTGTTGATTGTGTTGCAGATTTGAGATTAAGGTGGAGTGTACCTTGTGGACCAAACAGTGTGATCACATTTCCTGGTGCATCATGGTTAAAGCCATGGTACTGGTGGTCATGGCCTGTCTTACCACTTGGCATCCAATGGCATGAACGACGACGAGAAACTCTAGGGTAAGTAAGGTGTCACTTTTTGTCTGTGTTTGGTTTACGTTAAATGGGTTTGGGTCAGTTAAGGTCAAACCTACGAACATGTTTAGATTAATGGGTCGTGCTTGTGTTGATCTGGTAGGTTTGTGGGTTGACCCTTGTTTAACGCATTTGTTTTTAAAAAAAATTATATTTCATTACTTAAACAATGAAGTATTTTATTCTAAAATCTAAAAGATAAATAGAAATTAACATTAGGCTATGTAATTAAACAATAATATATTTTTATATTCGGTTGTAAATTGTAATCTATATGCAAAAAGTTTAACTCAAATAAAATTTTGGGTTGAACATGTTAGCTTTGTGTCAACACATGAAAATTCATGTGGGTTCGGTCCGCCAACTTTAGGCGGACACGACTCACTTAGTTACACACCCCTTCATATAACAAGTTAATTTTCTTCTATAAGAATATAATATCTATCATTGATGTTATCTTAAACATAAATAGTGTTTCAGTACATCTTTCAATCAACCATCTTTTGTCTAACGTTTTCTCTATGTGATTGACAGGTATGATTCGGAGATGCCTTTTATACTCATCCAAATCATGCTTTACCTAGGCATTATAGTAATCACGCGTTTGGCTCGCCCAAGTTTTACAAAGTTATGCTATCGTGGTGTAGACAAGAACATAACCATAATTCAAACAAGCCTTAAAGCTATAGCCATATTATCCATTATCATATCATACATACTCCCATTCATTCTAGTCCCTCATACAATCCATCCACTTTTAGGGTGGACCGCATACTTACTAGGATGCTTTGCCTTTTCATGTATCGTGATAAATGCATTTCTTCTCCCAGTACTGCCAGTATTAACACCTTGGTTCGGGATCATAGGAGTCCTTATAGTTATGGCTTGCCCGTGGTATAAAGATGGCATTGTGAGGGCATTATCCGTTTTTGCATACGCGTTTTGTGCTTCACCAATTCTATGGATTTCAATGGGGAAAATTAGATCATCTCTTCATATTTCACTTGAGAGGGAAGGTTTTTTGCCCAGCCGACTCACTGATTCAACGCAGTCTAATGGTTTTAACAAGTTGTACTGACATAACTTAGATTCTGTAAAAATTAATTGAAAGATTTATGATCATGTTTTTTTTGAAGTAGAAGATATTGTGGTGCATGTATGTAGAATTTTGGTGTAAACAAATTTTGTGATTTTTAAAGCTGGCCAAACTCATCTTGAGAACCTGACACAACTAAATGAATTTAACATCAAAGACCAAACGTGCAACATGCACACAATAGTTTATAATAACTACGTAATTTTTAAAATCTGATTACCATACGTGTAATCTTATCAAACTACATGTATTGTTTATGTAATTTTCTTAAAAAAGTTGTACCATACTATGATCAAACTTAAAATAAAAAAATTCATGATTTTATGGTATAATTTTTTAGAGAGTTAATTAATTACACGATTGATACTTGTGATTTGCTCATATTGTAATATTGATATTAACTTTTAAAAAGTTACAGATTTGGTTACAACTATTTACTAAGCCGTAACATGATTGGTTTCTGACATTAACTTTTGTTAAGTTTCTCAATTAAGTGAATATGAAAAGACAATTATACTCTATAATATAATAATAATAATAATAATAATAATAATAATAATAATAAAATAATAATATATTTAAAGCAACTCACCCCGTTCCCATCCCTTTCAATTAGACTATGCGCATCGTCGTCGCACCACCACCGACAACCAATCCACCATCTCCATCGCCAGCATCCATCATACCACCGCCATCAACGAACATAAACACCATCTCCCTACATGCTCGCCACCGCAACACTTGATCATTATCGCTAATAGTTGAAGCCCGTATATCCATTGGAATCCACCCCCACCCTATCAGGCACCCCTATCATCTTCTCTACTCAACCTTCCCCTCCGATCATTTGACAAAATCCAATTTGACAATGGGGAGCTGGCGGTGTGCCTGGTCTAATTGAAAGGAAGAGGATAGGGTGAGTTGGGTTTCTTAAACATATTATATAATATAACATATTATATTGTATTGTGTTGCGTTGTGTTGCGTTGCGTTGCGTTGCGTTGCGTTGCGTTGTGTTGTGTTGTTTGTATTGTATTACTTTTCTTTTCCTTTCGTTTAGATAGAAATTCGGGGTGTTACATGCGTTGCGTTGTAATGTGTTGCATTGTATTGCGTTGCGTTGTATTGCGTTGCGTTGTATTGCGTTGCGTTGTATTGCGTTGCGTTGTATTGCGTTGCGTAGTATTGTGTTGCGTTGCGTTGCGTTGCGTATTGCGTTGCGTTGCGTTGTTTTGCGTTGCGTTGTATTGCGTTGCGTTGCGTTGTATTGTATTGTATTGTATTGTATTGTATTGTATTGTATTGTATTGCGTTGTATTGTATTGTATTGCGTTGTATTGCGTTGTATTGCGTTGTATTGCGTTGTATTGCATTGTATTGCGTTGTATTGCGTTGTGTTGTTTTGCGTTGTGTTGTCTTATTGTATTGCGTTGTGTTGTATTATTGGATTGCGTTATATTGCATTGTGTTGTATTGCGTTGCGTTGTATTGCATTGCGTTGTATTGCGTTGCGTTGTATTGCGTTGCGTTGTATTGCGTTGCGTTGTATTGCGTTGCGTTGCGTTGCGTTGTATTGCGTTGCGTTGCGTTGCGTTGTATTGCGTTGCGTTGTATTGCGTTGCATTGTATTGCGTTGCGTTGTATTGCGTTGCGTTGTATTGCGTTGCGTTGCCTTGCGTTGCGTTGCGTTGTATTGCGTTGCGTTGTATTGCGTTGCGTTGTATTGTATTGTATTGTACTATATTGTATTGCGTTGTATTGCGTTGTGTTGTTTTGCGTTGTGTTGTCTTATTGTATTGCGTTGTGTTGTA